>JAQGBU010001669.1:0-11896 GCA_034698605.1 Isotoma decorata | reverse complement strand
CTTGTGTTATCACTCTAGGAAAATTATGAAATGATTCATTAACTTACCTATTTTGTATAATCCATTCTACAAGATCCACACAATTTGTATTAAAAACACAATTTTGGAATGATTTAGGTTAGGTTAGGTTAGGTTAGGTAATTAGTAAAAAATCCAACCAAAATTTTTGAAAATGAAATTAATAAATTACCCCAACCAAATAATAAAAGTCCAACCGTCATTAACAAAAACTCCAACCATAAAAAATTCTATTTATTAACGTCAAATCAACTTACATGAAACAAAAAATAAATTTAACAACAATCAATGAATGATAAGTGCTTTAGTAGTTTTGTGAGGTCGGCCCCTTTTGCGTTTTTGTCCAATTTCAACATTTTTGGCTTCTAGCCGGATTTCAAACCAACCCATTTTAATTGCAAGGCCAAGAATGTGTTTGCAAGTATAATTTTTCTGGAAATATGGGCAAGTGCAATTAGCACTTTGCCAATCATCTTGTCGTATGTCGACTTTCCACATTTAAGATACACGCTTCTTATGGGTGTTGAAAGTCTTCCACGAAGTTCTTGTACAAGTTCGAATGTATGCGTTAATATCCTTCTCGCTTAGGCTTTCAGTTCCACTCTAGAACGTTCTTGTTCCGTCTTCTAGGGTTCGGCTTTTGAAGGTTACAGTGTGATACCACTGATACGCTGTATAGTCTGCCTTTTCAAGTCTTGTTTCGGATTGGTCAAGAAATGTTTGTAGTTGACATTCGCAGGATCTCTTTCGATTGACCAGGTGTTTAATAGCTTCTCAAGACAATATATTATCGTCCAATCGACAATCGCTCATTGAATGTGGCATCTGACTTAATGACTTTATTAGTGCCCTCCAGACTGTTATTAGTGCTTGGGAATACAGGAGCAGTACCTTCATACAATCCATTGTACTTCTCTTCTTAGAGACAAGAAAGTCGTACCTTCCGAAATCAGTGTATTTGCATGACCATCTAATAAATCCCTTAATTTGCATTGCATTATTGGGTTTTCATAATCCGTAGCCAAAAATTGAAAAAATTACAAATTTAAATTTGATGCAATTGTCATTAATTGGTTGGGTCTCATTCCTTAATTAATTGGGTCTCGTTCTTTAATTGGTTGGGGTAATTCATTAATTTCATGTTCATTAATTTTGGTTGGACTTTTCATTAATTGGTTGGGTCCCTTATATATATCCCACTTTCAAGTAAGGAAATAAAAATTAGTATTGGACTCTGCTTATGTTAAGAAGTATAAATTATAAAGAGAATTTGATAAATCAAAGAACCATATCTGTGGCTATCGGATAACCGTTATCCACACTTACTTCGATTAACATCTACTTTGAAGTAATTATAATTTAAAAATTTTGAGTTTCAGGGCACATCTGGCAGTTCATACAAATGAAAAGACATGCAAATGTGTAACTTGTGGAAAAATATTTTGCGACCCAAGGAGATTAAGCGATCATCAGTCAGTCCACTCACCATTAAGAACTTATAATTGCACAGTATGCAAAAAGACATACAAATCTAGTGCATCTTTGAAAAACCATTATAAAATGAGTCACACCGATTTGGAAAAACGGTTCAAATGCTCTCAATGTTCTAAAAAGTTTAAGACTAAGAAGGAATTGGCATCTCATTTAGTAACCCATTCTGAAAGGCGGCCCTTTGACTGTCTCCACTGCAAAAAGAAATATAAGATTAAAAGTCACCTTATGAGGCACATGGAAAGTCATCAAGAAAGAAGACAAAGGTTTAAGTGTGATTTATGTCATTGCTCGTACTTACAGAAAAGAACACTTCGAGATCATATTAAATCAATTCACAATCCAATGGAAAGTGAATCTTTTGTTTGCGTTTTTTGTCAAAAGGTAAAGTTGTGTAAATCATGTGCTGGATTTTGAAAACCATGTCTAGCATCCACGTGACCGGTGTCAGAAATTTTAGAAATTTAATTCATTTTCTATTTTCCTTCAGTCAACTTGATGAGTGACACTGAATGATTATATTTTTGAGTGTGGTAGTTTTACTAAATTGAATTTATAAATAGAAGAATTTTAAAATGTATCTAAAAACTTTCCTATGCAAAAGGATTTCGAAGAAGCCCGAGCCAGGTATTATTTCAAAATTAGGCTTCAAATTTCATGTAGTATGTGTATTCATGATAAAGCATATCCTAAATTGCAGCGTAACGTGACGACTTTCAAAAACCGGCAGGGGTAGTTTCATAAGGTCATTGAAATCAAAACAAAACAACATTTTGCTTCAGATTTTATGTAACGTTTCCATTCGTAACCGCCATACCAGATTTCAGCTTTCTACATTGACTTTCGATAAGCAGTGGCCGGTTTGACATATACTCGTAAGAACGTTTCCTTTTAATCCACGGAAACGAAATATGCAATAGTCTCAACTCGCCCCAACCACACCCCTTCCCTTGGGTATGACTCTTTTGTTCAAAGGGTTTACCACTTTCCCAGTGGGTCCCCTTGCCGTTTTCCCATTTATACTCTGATTGAAATACTGTTAGCGGGGTCAATTGCTCAAGTTTATAATACAATTTGATGAGGTTCATGTTCTTGATCCAGTACATGATTTATTATCTGTGTTTATGATAAAGTCATTCAAAAGTAAAAACGAACTTCGGCAACATTGGATAGTGCACACTAAAGAACGCCCTTATAAGTGTCTAACGTGCAGTGCTTCTTTCAAAACTCTTAGTAACTTCAAGAGACATTTAAAATTGCACAGCAGCAAGGGAAACCCTTGCTATTTCTGCCATCAAGTGTTTAAAGATAAAAAGGGATTGGAGGAACATTTTAATAAGCACACGCTGGAAATGCCCTGGAATTGTAATAACTGTCCTATGAGATTTCAGACTAGCCATCTAAGGAAACGTCATAAGATCAAGAATCACGCATTTGTACCTTCGACCCCTGTGCGACCCTTTAAATGCGAAAAATGTGAAAAATCTTTCACCACGGATGCATACCTAGAGCGGCATAACGAGCTGATGCATAATCCAATTAAAAACCCACGCATAAACCCAGTGTGTTATTTTTGTTTAAAACCATTCGGTATAATTCAAAGTTTAGAAATTCATTTAAGAAAGTACACACTAGAGAGACCATTCAAATGCGACAAATGTTCGGAATCATTTCCTTGCAATTCAAGTCGTACCTACCATTTTGATCGTAAACACAGCGACAAATCTTTCAGATGTAAAATTTGTTTGCACACATTTTTTACGAGGAAACTATTGCAAAATCATACAAGGGTTATGCACGACGAAAGCAGAATTTGGGTATCCTGTAAGACGTGTGGTACAAAATTTAGGACAATTGGTCAACTACGGTCTCATCAGTTCATCCATCAGGGTGAGAAATTGGTGACATGTCCCATGTGCCCTATGCAATTTTACACAAAAAAAAGAGCGAAGATGCATCTTCTACGAATTCATATTAAAGAAAAGCCGAATAAGTGTTACTTTTGTGGAAAGGATTTCATCTTCTTGCCAGAATGCAGGTTTGACTCATTCGTCTTTATTGATTCCATTTAAAGAAAAACACGTTAGCAGAGGGTTATTTCTGCTTACATTTCCTACAGAAAATAAAATGTTAGCATGATATTTGATTTAAAAGGTTTCTTGTTTTCTTATGAATTTTAGGAAACACCTATCAGAGAAGCACACAAATGAAAAAACATGGAAGTGTGCAACTTGTAGGAAGAGATTTTACGACGAAAGCGGATTACGTAAGCATCAAGTCGCTCATTCACAACTAAGGCCATACAAGTGTACATCATGTGAAAAGTGTTTTAAATGTGATGCATATTTAAAAACTCATATTAAATTGATACACTCTAATCTGGAGAAGCGGTTTAGATGCTGATAATGGTGGCGATTTAAATAGACTCAAAATTTAAATCCTAGAAAATTTGCGATATTTGTAACTGTAGGGTACCTGTAGTTGTAGAATAAAATTAGTTCATTTGTCGGGTTAAAGTAAGCTCTAGGGTCGAATCTCAGTGGGGCGGTTTACTTTTTTACAGTTACTTTTAAATTTCTCTCTAACTTAAAAAAACATCCCTTAGTCATAATATCAAGTATAGTAAAACATATTGTTCATGCACACAAAGCTTGGTAAATAAAATTATATGAAAATGAACTCCTCACTGTCCGTACCGAATACCATTATTTATAACATAAAAGGATGGAAATCACTTAAATAAATATCACAGAAAATGCCCCTTATTAATAAAATGTCGGAACCCATATTGTTAGATCATGTTCTGTATAGGGTTTGGCTCAGATGGCCTTTTATGTTAGTGGTGGCCGTAAATAAGGCATCGTTGCTTCGCACCTTATTGAACAAGAATAAAATGACTACTTGGATTTTTGGAATAAGAAAAGAAGATCAGCTGGGTTTTCTATATACGTTAATGAGTCAAATGCAGGACATAATAGAGACCGTCAAACCCACAGACTAGTAATCCGTAGAGACTAGTAATCCGTAGATCTACGGATTACTAGTCCGTGCCTCAAACCCTTATTGTACAGAAGTTAATAAGGAATGCATTTATTATTATTATTTATTCATCAAAAACTTGTCCTTTTGGACTTGTTACGTTTTGACAAAAATGATAGCTTAATCACAAAATTTGACACAAAAATTTTTATCTAAAAAGAAAAGGAAAAAAGAAATGATTTACAACTTGGGTCACAGAATAAATTAAATTAATATTTAGGCACAATTATAAGTCACAAATTCTTTGGTTGGACGCATTGTCCGAGTCGTTAAAAATAGCTAATCACAAGTTTGATTGAATATTTTAAAAATCGTTTAGTTGAGCTGAACATTGTAAAAATCGCTTAGTTGAGCTAACCCTTTATTATAGTATGATCATTTGATTAGGTATTATAGTATGTATGTATGTATGTATGTATGTGTATGTATGTATGTACGTATGTATGCGTGTATGTACGTGTATGTACGTGTATGTACGTGTATGTATGTATGTACGTGTATGTACGTGTATGTACGTGTATGTACGTGTATGTATGTATGTAGGTGTATGTACGTGTATGTATGTACGTGTATGTACGTGTATGTTCAAATTTGTCCTAAACGTGTTTAAATTTTCCAAGAACACTTCAGAACTCTTAATCATAGCCTTTGAAATGAAATGCCGATGAAATTCAACGTTTTGCGAGAATTTTGGGCTAATTCGGCTAGTTTTCGGCTAATTTTTTTATTTCAAAAAGTTGCAAATACGTACCTAAGTTTCTTATTGCATGTAATTGTTTAGATAACGGACTATCTATTCCAATTCTTTTCAGCGATGGGAACTTGCAACTTTTTTTGAAATAGGGTCTCAAAGACGCTCCATACCCGGTATTCTGACCCCGCCGTGACTTATAACTATTGCAGTATTTGTTTAAATTACTTGAAACTCAGTACTTAAGCTAATTAAACACCGGGCTATCGTTTACAGCTAAAATCAAGGGTAGGCCCGTTACGGGGGGCCACCTATACCTCTGGGGGGCAAGGGGTCAAAATTTTTTTAGAAGTGCATTTTATGTGTACCAAAACTAATAAATATTTTTAAAAATTTTGATTTTTCGAAAAACTTCTATTTCTGCCAAAACGGTAATACCACCAAAACAGAGTGGAGTTGTTCCTCGCTGGAGGAGATCCGTTGCTAATGCCGCAGAAGTGAAAAAATTGTCCGTAGTAACTCCACAGCCTTTATCAAGGAATGGTTGAACAAGATCATTTACCACCCTTCTTCTGTTCTGTTTCTCTTTGGTCACCAACTATCCCTTGATAAACCTAACAAAAGTTGATGTGTAGCAAGAGTGAAAAGTAACGTAGTAAATAATTTTTAGGTTTTATACCTGAATTGAACAGATGTAACCAGTTTTGTTACACACGATTGCACAGACTTTAACGCCATAACGATTCGGTTTACTTTTCATGTCACTCGAAATGGACAGCGACTTTGAAAACCAATTAGGGTTTCATCCACAGTGAGATCTGCATGCGAGGAGCAGTTCTGTTTTAAATTTTCGACAAACAGGTGAGTAATTTCTTCAATAGGAAGAAGTTTAGATGGAGGTACAACTTCTTGGCTCTCTGCTTGGCTCTCGATTGCCTCTGCAACTTGCTACTACTGCTGTTCTTCTAAACCTGATACAGGCTCTGGTTCTGGCTCCACTTCTGGCCTCGGATCGTGTGGATTTAACCTGTAGTACCTGTTTCGGCTGTCAGTTCTAATGTTGGGTCTTCGTATTAGCACATCGTCAAATTTTAAAGTTTTCAGAAGCTGCTGAAATCGATCTCGTGGTAATGTAGCAGTAAATATTGGTTTTCGGCGCTCAGTACTAGTGATCCAGAAATCAGAAAAAAGTAAATCATTTGCCCCCTCGATTCCCATAATTAACAGCAGTCCCATCAGAGCAAAAATTTGAGTTGAGCTGGGCATATAAATCCTGTAAAATGTGGCCATACTGATTTGTATAGGTGACAATTTTAGCAACGATTGTTGTATCAAAGAAGAGGTTGAACATGTCAAATTTGCTTTGGGCATCAATTGCTGGGCCTGTTAAACCATAGCTTTCTTCACTAAATAAGTTAAATGTTCTTGGTCTTGTTACTAGAGGAGACTCAAAGTTCCAAACACTCCCGTCGGCGGACACCGTAGCCGGGTGTAGGACAAAGGATACACACGGAAGTATAGACACACAGAGCATGCAAAAAAAAGCATGGACAAATAAATCTAGACAGCTAAAAAGCTAGACAAAACCAATGGTGGACAGCCAAAATTTCGACAAAAGAAAAGGTAGACAGCAGAAGTATCGACAAAACCAAAAATAGACAACAGAAATATGGACAAATATATATAACATGCTGACATCATGTCTTTGGATTATTGTTCATAACGCTCAAGAATCGTGATTTACCTATACTAGTAAAGTGGTTTCCATCCTACATCCTACTAGTTTATTATTTCTTCCTTTCCGTTCATTGCCAGTTATTCTTGATTTTTAATCTTTTATCTAAATTTTTGAAAGCTTTAATTTTTGAAAATTCAAATTTCAAAAAAAAACTTGAAAATGTTCTTCACCATCAACCCTAAGTAGGGACATAAAAACGTGAAGGCAACCTAAGGGAAAGAAAAATCTTTCCACAACACAAGAGAAGAAATTAGTCTTTCAGATATTTGAGTTGGAACTGAGTGACTACATCAAGGGGATTGCTAACAATGTGACAAACCAGCAAAAGAAATATCGTCGAATGACCCTAAACCCTGAAGTCACTGATCCCCAAGATGTTCATGACACTGAGGAAATCAGCCAAGTTGATGCACAAACAATAAGTCCGACCCTCATGATTTGCAGACTGTCACATGTCAAACCAGCGACCTCACTTATGACCCCCAAACGTTTGCTTTCCAACTAAGCACCGCTTCCGTTAACAAGGGCCAAAACGTTTGAAAAAGCTGCTGGACCAAAACAATCAAATACCTTTGACCTCACTCTTATTCGGATTTGGCTTTATAATTTTATCGTATCTTATACAGGAAATAAATGACTATTTCTATCCATTTTTCTGTTGTTTATCTTTGGTTTTGTCGCTACTTTTGCTGTCTACCTATTCTTTTTTCGAAATTTCGGCTGTCCACCATTGGTTTTGTCTAGCTTTTTGAGCTGTCTAGATTTATTTGTCCACGCTTTTTTGTCCAAGCTTTTTGTGTCTATACTTCCGTGTCTATCCTTTGTTTGGATCCCACCGTAGCAACCTTCACTTCCGGAGAAATGTCTGGAAGCGGTTCGGGTTCCTCAGGAATAGCTCCGACTTCTTCTTCACCAGATATCTTTGTATAACGTAATAAAAGAGAATGATAATCGCATGAAATCTAAGTAAAATGTCATAGTAGGTGGATACATCGCATGAAATATAAGTAAAATGTAAATAGTAGGTGTTGTTGTATACTATCATTAATTTTTTTCTAAATCTGCAACTTAAACAAATTGGGACTGATTGAGTTTTTACAATTTAGGTTAATGCAAATTGAAAATGATTGATAAATAATGATTTAATGCAATGAAAATAGACTAATACAGTAGAACAATTTTGTTGAATGGGATCAAACAATTAGGATGGATGATGATCTTACATCATCTTCTTCTTCCTCTTCATCATCAATCTCTTCAACGCTGTCTTCAACGTCGCTTTCCTCCAACAAGTTGACCTGCCCTTCTAAATCTTCTTGTAAAGCAGCTTCTTTTTCTTCAGTTTCGGGTATACGGCTTGCAAGAAGACGATAGTTACGCCGAAAGATGTTCCTTCTTGGTCTTTGCGACATTTTAATATTCGAAAAACGATACTAATTAAACAATTAGAATTACAAAGAAACTCACTTATGCTTCGTTGAGCAAAAAAAGAATGCAACTGATGGAAAATTAACGGTTCTTTACTCATTTCAAGCAGCTGACGTCTGTTGTTGCAATTATGCTTGTATGTATGTATGTGGTTACTTAAGTTTAGAGTACAAATATAAGAGTTAGTGCATTTTTTTGTGCCGAACAAAATTAAGATAAAAATATACTCCCTAAGGATATAAAGTTGGTCGGCAAAAACTCGGAGGTTCACCGTGATAGACATTGTTCCATTGAAACGTTGAGTGCTAACTTGATGCTGTTCGTCGTTTACAATTGTAAACTGAACGGTTTACATTTGTAATGACCAGAGTTTACAAATGTAAACCGTCCGTTTTTTAAATTTTGTATGGGAGTTTCATGATCCAAGTAACTTCTAATATGTTTTAAAATTATAATAATGCACATACGAGGTGCAAATAATTATTTTAAGGTTCCTAGCATACAAAAAATGCCTGACCGTCTAGCTTACCAATAACTAACTGTTATCAGGATGGAAAACTCACAGTTTACATTTGTAAACGGTCCCGTACAATACAGGTTAAAAAAAATGTAGCTTTGGCCCAAACCACGGGGCGCTGTGTAGAAAAGGGTCGAATTAACATTGTAAGCATAAGAAAATCAAAAATTCTACCTCCAACGTAAAAAAATTTCTTTCAGTTTTTAAGGGGAAAATTCCTTAGTTACAGAAAGTCGAAAAGGCCTATACCCAGCAAGTATCTGGTGTTCGTAAGCACATGTCCTATTCTAATAATAAATGCGTGGATTTTATTATTTTCCGTGGATTTAATTATTTTCCGTGGATTTTATTATTTTCCGTGGATATATATAATATATCCACATATATTATATATATATCCACCATATGCGTGGATATATATAATATAGTATATACACATAATTTAATGTATACACATAATATAATATTTACACATATTATACTATACACATTCAGTCTCATTGTCCTACATCGTAATAAATAAATAAATAAATAAATAATATGTACACATAATGTAATATATACATGTAATATACAGGGTGAGTCAGCGTAAACTTAAGGTCTTTAAAATTCTCTAGCGCTGGTATTCCTCAGCCGAATTTCGTGAAATTTTTTTTTGTTTGAAAGTTTATGTGATGGAAGGAGGTGTGCCTGCGAAATTAAAATTTAGCCAGGTCTACCCGATGGCCCACACGGGTCCAAAAAAATTCGGAAAATTTAACATGGGGAAGATAGGGGATAGAAAAGAAGATAGATATAAATCATGTGACAAATTGTAGTGCAAATCCTACGGAAGGCTCCTCTTTGAGACCTCTTTGAGATTTACGCATAGCAAAATGGCCCCTTTCTAAACTGTATTCTCCTTCCAAACTAGACTAGACTATGTACCGGGCCTATGGTCCGGCACGGCTATTGAGATCATATACGACTATTTTTTGCTATCCCCTCAATATATTTCGGTAGGGGTTTGCCCCTTCCCACAGACCTCTACAGTTTCAGCTTGGGCTAGAAGCAGGGTACGTAAAATCCGGGTTTTTACGTACCCTGTAAAACTACGTACGTACACGGTTTTTTGTAAAAAACCCCACTACCCTGGGTTTTTGGGTTTTTAAGGGTTTTTAAGGGTAAGTGTCATAGAAATGGACTCTATGTCAAGCAAAAGTCTATGTTACTACTTTTCATCGTTTAAAGGGTATAAATGCAAAATATGGTGGATCTCAATGAGAGAAAAGCATTGAGATGGACGGGTTGTAAAAATTTTGATTCCTAAAGCTTTAAATTGAATTAAACCCAAAAAACCCAAAAACCATAAGCTGAAAAGGTACCCAAAAAAACCCTAAAAAACCCCGACCCAAAAGACCCGGGATAGCATACACTGGCTGGAAAGACTAAAGCCCTCTCTCTCTGCGACGATAAAAAAACAATAAACCATTGCAACGGATTTATAAAAGTATCGGAGATGGATTTGCAGTCTAAGAACCCTTCCCTTGAATCCAGAGAATCGAAATGTGCCATAGTCTCAGTTCGCCCCAACCACAACCCCTTGGTATGACCTTTAACCCATTGGGTCAAATGTGATCTTTGATTTATAGTACTAATAGCTGAAAACAGAATTGACAAATGTTGACTCGGTGGGAAATATATCAGTTTTACAGTAATTAATTGCTATAAAGGATGGAGCCAAGGGGATGTGGCTGATTTGGCTTATATTTACTAAGAAACTTTCCTATGAGACCAGAGAGTCGAAATATGCAATCGTCTCCATTCGCACCAACGACACCCTCTTGGTTTGACCTTTGACCCTTGAGGTCAAATGTGCTCTTTGATTTATAGCACTCATAACTAAAACGAGAATCGAAAAAGTTGATTCTCTGCGAAGTTATACCAGTTTTCCTTTAACTGCTATAGTGGGTGGAGCCGAGGGGGTGTGACCGATTTCACCCAAAATCTGTTCAGCTTGTAGCTCTAGAGCCTAAAAACATGTATCAGAAAACAGAGCTTGAAAAAGTTAATTCTCTTAAATTGCCATAGAGGAAGGAGCCAAGGGGTGTGGCCGATTTGACCCAAGATCCTTCAGTGGGTAGCTATATAGACCCTAGAAACATAAATCAGAAATTAGAAAAGTTAATTCTGTCAAAAGTTAGAGCGTTGACGGATCGACGGATGGACGGACGAAACCACTATTCGCATAAAGTATCTCCGATACTTAATAACATTATGTTGTACCCATGACGTCACTCTTTTATCGCGTATGCCTACCAATGTTAATTGTATTTGATTATAACAACTATCCAATAAATGTTGAACCGGTTTTTAAATTAAACTAATTAACATATATTTAACTGAAAGCCTTGTTTGTCAAAAAACTTTCCAAATAAAAGATAATATTACTTTTTTAATCTTTTTTTCCCCAAAAAAAAAGCTCTCAGAACTTTTTTTCCCCACGTGACGCAGGGCGTTCATTAAACACGTTTGAAACCGACCAATACTACAAAAAATCGTTTCCTCCTCCTCGGATCAAAACTTTTAGTATAGCGCACTCATTAGACGCAAGAGTAAAAATGGCTAAATCTTTACTTTAAAGTCAAAAATTACTTTTAAAAATTCCGATTCCGATGGTGAAAGTCCCGTCTCTAGACAGTCACTAAAACGGGAGATAAATCGATTTCAAACTTTATAGCCGGCTTACAAGCTGGCTGAGCCGCTCACATGTTTAGCCATTTCCTTAAAGAAACGCCTGTATCATTGTAGCTATCAAAAACGTTTGTGAAGCCGTTTTGAGTTTTTACGAGAAAATTATGCAGCACTGTAAGCGTCAGACACTCTTTGGATGTATGTTCAATATTTATTTTCTGGGATGAAAGCGCTTGTTTTGGGGTCGTTAATTCGTTTTTGAAATTGTGCGAGAAAAATCGCTTATGCAGCACTGCAAGCT
>JAQGBU010001668.1:0-11897 GCA_034698605.1 Isotoma decorata | reverse complement strand
AGCGTCGTTTGTGAGATTTGGAACGTTTCTTTGACTTCTTCTTCTTTGACCTTCGCTCCTTCCTCTCCTTTCGTTCTTGATCCTTTCTTTCTCTTTTCTTCCTCTTTTTTTCTTCTTTCTCCTCTCTTTTACTCTTTTTTGAAACTTCTGAAGAGGAATCTAATTCAGGGGTTTGGAGGTCTGTTATCAATACTTGGTCACCCGGTCCTGTAGAATAGGAGAAGGATGGGATGTCCAGTTTTTCAGAATCAGTTGGTGTCTCTTTTGCAAAGTCCAGGCTTCCTTTCTCTTCTAAACATGGTTGTGGAAGTACTTTTCCTACAAACATGAAATAGTTATAGTTTTTACTATTTAAAATAAATCTAAGAGCGCCAATTGGGTAATTATGTGGACAACGTTCAGACCCCCCCTCCAGGATATGCCCCCCCGGGTTTTTTGGGGGTATCTTTTAGTTGGAGTTTTTTGAGTTTTATGGGTTTATTTCAATTGAAAGAGGAATCACAATATTCACAAACTGTCAATCTTCATGTTTTTCTCTCATTGAACCCCATCATACTACCGTAAAACTCGAATTACAACCCCCTAATTAGGCCCCCTTAAATAACTCCCCCGGGTCTCCACTGTTTCAAATATTAATCCCCCCCCCAAATAACCCCCCCTCAAAAATATAGATTTTACGCTTGTGGACTCTTTTATTATCATTTCTACCGAGTTTCCCTGTCTATAGAGAATTTTTATGCAAATTACGGATAGCTTATCAATGAAAGACATAAAAATTGAGGGCAAGAATATTTCAGACTTTTTTGGACATAATTTGCCGGCTGCCATGCCGGTTTCCCCGTTTTGACTTATTTTCGATATCTATGTTGAGTACCAAAAATTCAATATTTATTAGATCAATCCCTAAATCATATTCAAATTCGAAGTAGATTCTTCCTACAGGGTTGTGAGACGTGTTGTTAGCTAGTAGCAGAGTCCTTTTGTATTAGTTTATACATAATATACCAAACGTTTTGGAAAATTATTTCATTTCATTAAGATATTAAGTTATTGTTTTTATTGATGCAAGGGCTGTCTGGTCTCAGGTATTTAAGTAAAAATGGGTTGTAGTATGTTTCAATAGTACCATTTCTATTTTTGAATTCTTACAACCTCACATTTTCAGCAATTTTTACGGAATCCTAAGAACCTACATTGAGCTTGATTATGATAGCTATGTCGTTAGTCATTAGGCATATTCGGCTAGAAATCTGAAAACCATCGGGCGGTCTGACACACCCAACTAATTGTAAGCCGGAAAATTTCTTGTTCTTTATCTTTTAGGGCAACTAATAAATGTCTTTTATAAAAAAATTGTAATTTTATTACTGTATACAATAATTTGGTGGACTGTATTAATGAAATGGGAGCGTTTTTAGTAAACTTGTAAAAAAATTGGTTTAAAACAATAAATCCCGCCCCCCCGGAATAACTACCCTCACCGAAATACAACCCCCTCTTTTTGTAGGGTTGAAACATTAACTCACCCGGGGTTCTAATTCGAGTTTTACGGTATGTATTTATGAACTCAAAAAGACTAAAACACAGTTGTATTTGACTTTTGCTTGCCATCGAATCCACTTATATTACCCTTAGTTGAAAAACCCCCCAAAAACCTGTTTTTTTACTAAAAGAAAATGCCCGAGTTCGTCGTACTCTGACCCCCTCCCTGGTCTGTCCTGCATTTACGTTTCTGATTTGGGAAAGCGGGGTCAAATACATTCCTGGTCAATAAGGAATAGAATTAAGGAATAATTTGATATAAAACTTACCTTCGTTATTGTAATTTGGAACGGGTTCGTGGGTTTCTTGTTCAATAGGTGCCCCATCAGATTCGGAATTCTCCCGTACCAAATGAATGGTATTATTTTCTTCCGTTTTTAACATCGTATCACTTGGTCCTTCTTCGTTAAGGTCTTCTTTAATGATGACAGGGTTTGAAAGGGGTTCCATTATTATAGCTTTCATTTCATCTACTGTCAACTTCCACTTCATATGAAAGTCTAGATTCCGTCTTTTCCCCTCATTTCCACTCATTTTAAAATAATCCTCACCCCCAAAAGCTAAACTTTTCTGAGTCACACTTCCACAACACTCCCTTGTTTTTTGCATTCAAAAGTATTTAGAAACAAGGAACAAAAATAGGTAGCAAGTGGCTACTCTCGCTAACACAATGTCACAATTGAATCACCCAATCTCTAGTTAAACTTATTTCGACGTAGAAGATTATTAAAAGTTCCAAAAAAGGATTGTCAAGGGTTCACTACCCAGGGAGTTCACTTGGCTCCAAAACAAAGTCACAGGACTTCACAAAATATAATAGAAAGGTTCAGAGTTTTTTATCTATTTATTATGCCTTATTAATATGGCTTTTCAGTCTAAAACAATCTCAATATTAAATCTCTAAATTTCCAATTACTTAGGAGGTAAAACTTTTAAATTCTGGACAACTTGCTAGCTCAAGCACTTGATCTTTACTGACTCTATCGAATTTCTTCCTCTCAAAATGAAACTTAACAGAATCTCACTTTTCTAACTAAAGTCTGGAAGGTATTTTTCTTTAAATAAATACAATTAAGGTAAGATGTAATATTTCAGAATGACTCATTCTGAATGCTGACTCATAGTTGCTTCATTTCATATCTTATTTAACCTACTCATTTAGGTTGAAGACACTTTCGAAAAGAGGACCCTTTTAGCCTCTTCCCTTATCCTTTTATGACCCTACATTCTGCACAAATATCCTGGGACATGTAGAGAGCCCAACATTTATTACCTTCACATTTTATTATTTCTTTTCAGAATTGTCACATGTGTGACAGGGAGGATTTTATGAAAGCTACAAATCTTGTGTATAAAAACCCCATGCTTTAGAGTCTACTCTGTCACATGAATTTACTTGCCTCATTACATTTTGAGAAAATGTGAGTGAGGACTTAACCATTCGAAAATACAGTTTTTCCTATTTTTGTTTAAATGTTATTATGAAGAATGCCTATATGATTCATCAAATATTACTTGTAACTTTTAATGCATTGGCAACACCCTTCGTAAGTGACCTTTCAGACGATGAATAATATTCTGAATTTCCCTATTTATTCTTTATGCTGCATTTAGAATAATGTAAGGAGGATTTTTTGGTTGTGAGCAAGCTCGGGTTTTTGTCCTCCCCGTACAGTTTATTTTGCTTGTAATTTATAATTATAGGTATTTTTATCTATCGGCTTGCCAACGATCGTATATTCAATTGGCGAAATCGGCCACACCCCCTGGGTCGCTCAGCCTTCCTAGAACCTCGCTTTAAATATTGCATTTTTAGCCCGAGCCTAGGGCTTATGAACCCGGTATGTCCGTCTGTCCGTCTGACGATAACTCAAGACTGCATAAACCGATTTGGATGAAATTTTGACCACAGCTTTATTTTACCAAATCAGGAACCGAGTTCGAAGATGGGCCGTACGTATCAAGTAATTGGCCTGTGGTGGGCCAAAACCCCCACCGGTCATGTAATTTGCGCCCTTTAATGAAAATGGTCATAGAGGAAAGCTGAAATTTGGCATAAAGGTTACAAATAGCAACTTCATATGAAATTTGTAGCCAAATTCAATTTTTTGTGATTTAAATGACCCCACAGGGCGACCCCCACAGGCTCGGGCTAAATCAAGTTGCACAGGAAAGTTTTAAGTTTTGTATTATTCAATTTCATCCCAATTTAGGAACATTGTTAGCAATTTCGTCGAAATTTGATTTAATCTTTTTGTCTAAATCAGCCAAATTTGAATTTTATTTTGTAAAACGTAACCTTACTAACTAAATCTGGAATTAACTATGGAAAGAAGTTAGTTATGCTTGAATGCTTTCTTGGTATAAATTTAGTGATAGCGACATGTGCTTACTTTTTGCATTTTTTGATCCTGTTCAAAAATGAAGAGTTCATATAAACACATGTATTTTAACCTAGCCAGAACCAGAGGGGTTGGCCAATGTAACAGATAGAGATAAGCTAATTCAGTCTAATCTTTTTACAAATTCCCCAAAAATAAAGGTGAGGTTGGGTTTAGAACCTCGATTTCTTCTAAGCTTAGACAAATTCCGTACCACTGTACTACCTTCACCCAGTTATTTATATCCATTTGTTTTAATATTTTCCCTGTGTTAACGTAACAAACGAAATGAAAGGGTTAAAGTAATTTTAAAAAGAGTTGTTTATGACACTGCACAACTTATACAAACGCTGACACCCTAACTAAATGTCAAAGTTTAAAATAATTCTTGTTGTGCTCTTCATGCGTCATGTCCATCTGTATTTTAAGTACTCTTTCTTGTTATTACCGATCCACCCGACCAGCTTTACGCTCAGCTTTGAATTTTTAAAAGTTTTATTGAGTTTATGAATACTTTGAAGTCAAAAGCTAAATGTCGTGTCCTGTCACCTTAATAGTTGACACGTTCAAAAGCTTTTTTCCTGTATAGAAAATATTCTTGTGAGGACGAAATTCGCGTCTGCTTTAAATTTGAAGGTGTGTCAACTTAAGTAATTAAAATATTCGGCCTTTCATATGACTTTCTGGTTCTTCAGATCATTAATTATTATCTTGTTTTCTTCTTACTAAAGTTAATAATATTTATTTGATGGTCCCAGTTAATGACGTGTACTTCCTTTTTGCATATTTTTGAGTTTGTATCAAATGAAGAGTATGTGCATGAGCAAATGTATTTTGACCTAGCCAGAGGCTTTGGGCACTTTGACTCATTTATGAACTTTCGTTTGCCTTGAATATTCATTAAGGAAATGGTCACGTAGCCAAAACCCTTAGAGAATTTAAGCTTGAGAGGAATGAAAGGGCCCAAAGAAACAAGGGATTATTTTAAGAAATAATGACAGGAATTTATTGGGCCTATTTACTTCACCACCGTATGCATTTTAGATGTTATAGGTTTCATTGTTTTCATTCATCGAAATGAAATGGTGCTAAAATTGCTTTCAAATAATCCTATAACAAAAAAGTTATTACCTGTGAGATTACATGCTTGGTCACGTATACAAATGCTTTTAATCTTCTCTAACCCTTAACCCATTGTTAATCCTTTTGCTTTTGTGGAAAAATACACTCGTCACATGAATTCAGGGCTACTTCATGCACATCCGGGTTCTATTCTAGGAATTTATGTAGTTATTTAATGGCATGTAAATGCTGCTGCTAAAATTCCTTTAAAATAATCCTTTATTTTATTGCCTATGACAGGCTTGGTTGATTCTATATATATAAGTAACCTGGAATTCTGTCCTTCTCCAACCCTTAATGCCATTAGCCCATTGTTAATCCTTTTGCTTTTGTAGAAAAATACACCTGTCACATACATTCAGGGCTACTGCATCCGGGTTCTATTCTAGGAATTTGTAGAATCAACAGTTACTTGGCTTTAGTTTCAAGGGGTTTATGTGTCTTCGTTAATTTCTTAATTTTTAAGGGAAATAAATAGTTTCTATGCATTAAAATAGGTAAAAGTAGGCCGCATATTTCGGAATTTTTTTAAAAATTAACGAGCTGTTAAGATTTACATGATTAAATTGATGCTTTTGCTCATTGAGACACACTATATTATGCATTTATATCCCCAAAAATATGAAAGTTCAGTTAAATGGACTTTTGAGCCTATTTCTATTATGACCCTGGGTTGGAAATTCAAAACACCCCTAAGCAAACGATAACTCAAAAAATCCTTAGTTTACGCATTTTTTAGCTAAGTCACCCCGGGTGTGTCGTACCCTAGACCTTCTGTCCTTTTCTTGATTCTTTAGCTAGTTTTCTAGAATAAATAAATATCTCTTACTATCAGAAGCTTCATGATCTCTAGTTTCATCCCTGACCTTTCAACCCTTCAATCTGGTTGATAGAGTTTACCTTCCTCCCTCCACACATCCAAACTTAAAATTTTTGCTTTTATAAAAATAAATTCGATGGAAAAATGACCAGTTTAATTATATTAAAACTAATTAAAACTTTATTTTAATAGCCAATATGATTTAAGGTGCACATAAAACATAAACACAAAACATCGAGTACAAAAAATCACTTGCCACAAAAGAGTAAAAATTCTGATTAAAAAAGTTACAAGCTAAACAAAGTAAAAAAAATATATTAAATAGAAATTGAACACAAAACAAATATAAAATGAAGATGAATTAATGAAAATGAAATAAAATTAAACCCAAAATGAACATAAATTAAACAGGAATCAATAAAAATGAATTTTATAAAAAATAGCTTAAAAATGTAAATTATTATGCAAATACAATTAGTAACTTTTATATTAATATTTAATATTAATAGATTTATCATGAAGATATTAAACATTAAAACCTAACAGGTTCAGGACGACCCTTTAACCTCATTCGAAGAGGCTTAACTTTAATGTCTTTGCAGTCTGGCCTTTTTCCCTTGGTACCTTTGTGTCTACGCCCTGTGTCACTGGATGACCCCTTTGACCTGCTGTGCCCCTGCTCTCGAGCCTTATTGTCTCCAGTCTTCATCTTCTTCTTGTTTTTCCTCCCTTTTTCTTTTCACGGGAAGTTGAGTAGCAACCGCCGCTTTGGTTACAACTCTGGGAAGTCCTAGGGCCCGTATTTTAGTATCAGCAATTCTTAGCTCAATTTCCAAGTCCATGATTTCCTTTTCTATTGTTTGTTTAAGAAGTCCTTTACCTGGAAACAAGGAGTAATTACATTTGTATCATTCAAATTGGAAATGTTTGGAAATCCCTTCATCCCTCCCACGTTAATGTTTATAGTTCGGGAGGGGCTGAAAGACCCTCCTGGTAAGTAATGAATATTAGGGAGCATTCATTTGTCATAAAACTTACCTTCAATGTGGTCATTTGGAACGAGTTGTTGGTCGTCTTCTTCAAAAGATCCCTTTTTCGTCCCATTAGATTGAGAATTGTCCTGATTGCCCCCAATAGGTCCTTCTTCTTTGACGTCTTCTTTAATGACGGAAGTTTCGTCCCACGCAGCCTTTATTTGCTCAAACGTTCTAGACCATGTTTTTATTTTGCTACCCCGTCTTTTCTGCTCACTCGCAGGGCTAGTGCTAAAATCCACACCCCCAGCGGCTGAAGATTTAAGAGTCCCAATGGCACAGCGTTCCATGGAATTTTCACCCCCCTTTTGCTTCTGGTGTCTTAAACCTCTTCTGTGAGATTTGGAAGGTTCTTTTGATCCCTTCCTATCCGCTTTGTGAGAGGGGACTTTGTAGCTTTTGATCTTTGACCTTTGCTCCTTACTTTTTATGTTCTTATGATGTTGATCCTTGTTGTCGCTGATCTTCATCTTTTTCTTGCTTTCTTCTTCTTTCTTCTCCTCTCTTTTTCTCTTGAGGGGAATTTTGAAATTGAAAAAAGATACTGAAAAGGATGGTAATAGAGGAGTTTGGACCTCTGGTTTTAACATTTGGCCACCCAATGATAACGAATTAGAGGAGGTTGGGGAGACCGCTTTTCCACAATTAATTGTTTTTCCCTCATTTCGCAAGTTAATTCTTTCCTTTTCTTCTAAATATTCTCGTGTAAAATACCCTCTTTCTGGAATATTGAAAGAAACAGCATTTTTACTATTTAAAATAAATATAAAATGATCGTAAGGGCCGTAAGGATAAAAGATTTTGGAAAGTGAGCCCCATACTCATTTCTCCCCCTTCCATGTTTTTATTTTGCTAAAAGGGGCTTAAATATGCTCCTGGTAATTAAGGAAATTTGAATTAAGTAATTAACTTGACATAAAATTTACCATTGTTCATCCATGGTTGTAAATATTTTGGAACGATTTGTTTGTGTCCTTGTTCAAAAGGGGCCTGTTTTGTCCCGTTCGATTGAGAACTGTATATGAACCCGTAGTGTCCACTCCGCTCATTTGCACACATAGCACTTGAACACACACCCCTAAAAGCTAACGGTTCATGAGTCACCCTTCTTGAGCACTGCATCGTTTTTTTTGGATTCAATATTTTCACAAAAAATGATGATAAACCTTGATGAGATGCTCTCGCTAACACGATTTCACAATTAAATCACAAAATCTCTTGTTCAACTTATTTTAACGGAGATTATAAAAAGCTCAAACAAAGGATTGTCAAGGGTTCACTACCCGGGGAGTTCACTTGGTTCTAAAACAAAGTCACAGAGTTCACAAAATATAATAGAAAGGTTCAGAGTTTTCTTATCTATTTATTATGTCTTATCAATATGGCTTTTCAGTCTCAAACAATCTCAATATTAAATCGCTAAATTTCCAATTACTTAGGATGTAAAACTTTTAAATTCTTGAAAACTTACTAGCTCAAGCACTTTATCTTAACTGACTCTATCCAACGTCCAGATCTCAAAATGAAACTTTAGAGAAGCTCAATTTTCTTCAAATACAAGGTTGCATGTAATATAGTTCAGAATGACTCATTTTGAGTGCTGACTCAATTTTTACTTCATTTCAAATGTTGTTCAGCCCAGGGCCGTATTCAGAAAAAAATTCGGAAAGGTTTTTTGCTATCCCCTCAATATATTTCGCAAGGGGTTTAGCCCCTCCCCCTCCTATCGCTCCCATTTTTGGATTTCAGGGGGGGGGGGGGTTCAACCCCCAAAACCCCATGCTGGATACGGCCCTGGTTCAGCCTACTCGTTTAGGTTGGAGAGACTTTCAAAAACAAGTCCCCTTCACTCTCTTCCCTAATCCTTTTATGACCCTATATTCGTCGCCAACATCCTGAAAAGGGCGAAGCGTCCAAGGTTTGCCTTCACACATTTTATTATTCATCCTTTATCTTTCCATAAGTGTCATATGTGTGGCAGGGATGGTTTTATGAAAGCCACAAATCTTTTGTCTAAAAACCCCGTGCATTAAAGTCTAAGACTCTGTAAGGTTAGGTTAGGCCATAGTTCATCCTTTTGCTTTTGTGGAAAAATACACCTGTCACATGCATTCAGGGCTACTTCATGCGCATCCGGGTTCTATTCTAGGAATTCATCTAGTTATTTAATGGAGTTCAAATGCTGCTGCTAAAACTCCTTTAAAATAATCCTTTATTTTATTGCCTATCACAGGCTTGGTTCATCGTATATATATATCAGTAACCTGGATTCTGTCCTTCTCTAACCCTTAACCCATTGTTAATCCTTTTGCTTTTGTGGAAAAATGCACCCGTCACATGGATTGAGGGCTACTTCAGGCGCATCCGGGTTCTATTCTAGGAATTTCTATATGCAACAGTTATTTCGTTTAAATTTATTTGAAACTAGTATTTTAAGCTAGCTACGCTACGCTGGCTTCTCCAAAAAATGTGCTTTTGTTGTCGTGGGCATTCCAAAACTGACTTCTAATTAAGAGGTCAGAATTCGGTTAGTAAGATTTATGAGCAACTATCGTCTTCTATAAAAGTAATACAGAACAATAGTGCATAAGAAACACCCCGAGTAAATTGTTGTAATCCAGGGATTTCATCTCATAATATTTAGTTTTTTAGAATATAAAAATAGTGTACTGCAGAGGAAATAATACCCCTGATTTATGTACACAACAGTGTATCGATGAATAGTAAAAGCAATGCGAAGTGCAAATGAGTGTGGACAAAGTAATGTCTAAACATTTTTTTGACATAATATTTCTAATTTCAAAGCTTTAGTTATTGACTGGTTTTGGAGATGCATCTCTATAAGCACTTCGGGGTGTTACCCCAAACATGACAGACGTGTCAAAATCCCGGGCCTGCCTGTGAAGTTTGTCCAAAACTATTTTTATAATTTTAAAAAATTATTAAATTCAGTATGCTGCGAAAAAGATCCGTTATTTATGAACGAACCTTTGTAGTTCCATTAGTGCAGTGATAGTAGTAGTATACTCCATTAGGCTCTTAGCGTGACAATGTTGTGTTCCCTAATTCTTGTGAGTAGGATAGGGACGTCCCTATCCCCATCACAAGAATTAGGGAACACAACATTGTCCCGCTAAGAGCCTAATGGAGTATAGTAGTAGTAGTATATGAGTAGAGAGAGATATAGAACGATAGAAGTGTACATTGTTTTGTGCAAAAGTGAGGTGATGATTCTTTGAACATGGGGGCTTGGTCAATAACTTGGGGCCAAAAGGTCACAGGTAAAAACGTATGGTATCAAATCGATTTGTCTTGTCAAGACAAATCGATTGGTATGCTGCATGATGGGTTTGAGATGGATTTTATAATAACTTTGACCTGTGACCGCTCAGTAGGTCAAGTTAGAGTATTGGAATATAGCCTATCATCTTTATTTTATTTTTTTGATTTTAAAAATATAAGTTCCGTTTGTCTAAGTTGCACCGTTCGAAAGTAGTATTGGCAAACACTAACTAACAGAGCTTCTCCACTGGCTTTTTATCTAATAAGTAGATGTATGGACTGGAAATAAAATACCACAAAATAACTGTTGACCATGAAGATTGCAAGAATAATACTTGCCAATCAATTTTATACATCAAATCAAGAAATAGAATTCGTAATAAACGTGTTAACTTTGGTCGTTGAATAAAGCAAATTTAGCTTTCTCTAAAAACAATATTAATTAAACTGAAAAACCGTTTTTTTAAGTATAAAAATCAAAGATAATAAACCCACGGTATTAAAATATGGCTACAAAAAAAAAGAATAAAAACCTGAAAACTTTCAAGATCTTGTTGTTTAACCTCCAAAAGGTGACTAAAGTTTTAAAGAATGTTCTAAAACCGCGTCATTTTTATCAATTCCAAACCACTGACCCTATTGACCTCCCCACCCCTATAAACGTCATGCTTTAGGCTTTAAAAAAGTAAAATTTTAAGGTGAGGACGCTTTCAGTCCATCATTCGTAACCAAAAGAGTACCCAGCTCAGTTTTAGTGATGTAAACTTGAGTATAATGAGTTTGAGTAGAAGGATGAAGGGTCGTTTAGGGACGACGACTTAAATGACGTTTTCAATGTTCTGCATACAAATTTAGTTGTTAAAAAAGGAACAAAGGAATCCTTCATTTCCCCTTGAGCTACGTTATTTTAATTCAACTCTGACATTGGTTTGCACGATTTACCATATATTTTCCATCCCCAGCGTAGCAATTGAAGGGGTGTTCGGTCGGGTCTGTGAAACGCTGCGTGTTGGCCAAGTCTTTGCAAGTCCAAGCGCTTTGAAATGCCTTTCCACTTTCTGCGAAAATTATCTCGCACCTTTCTCGTTAACGGAGAATAAGAAAATCTACAATTTATTAATGATGTTAAAGCCCCTGAATTGCTCAGAAAACCGGTTAATTTTCACTATAATTAAGTACCCTTACCTTTGACCCGTTTGACACTTCTCTCTTTCTTTTCAATAATTGCTGGATCAGCCTCAGCGTCCTGCCTCTCAGCTGGTACTTCAGTGTTTTAGGACGCTCGAGTACGAAACGATATTCCATATCAAAAGTTATGGACAAACGCAAACGACCTCTAACCTGAAAATTACTCCGCGCGACCTTAGCCTTTCCTTCAATTTTGACCTTAGAATCCTAACCCATTTTACCGTAAGATCATTAAATTTCTCACACAAACCTATAAAATGTAAATATAAGTGGTTTAGTTGACTTAAATT
Organism: Isotoma decorata; assembly: GCA_034698605.1. Taxonomy (NCBI): domain Eukaryota; kingdom Metazoa; phylum Arthropoda; class Collembola; order Entomobryomorpha; family Isotomidae; genus Isotoma; species Isotoma decorata. The sequence continues at coordinate 238 of JAQGBU010001668.1, read as the reverse complement.
CTAGACGATAAAAATGTTTTCTGTGCATTTACGTCAAAATATCTGCGTATTACGGAGCTTTTTTAAACAACACTACGAACTACGAAGATTCTTATGCAATGATTAATTGATGTGTTTTTTTTTCATTGAGACACCCCAAATGCATTTATACCCTTCAAAAAAATGAAAATTCCGTAATGGACTTTTGCTTGCCAATGAGCCTACTTTTATTATGACCCAAGGCCCTAGACACTTATCC
>JAQGBU010001667.1:0-11900 GCA_034698605.1 Isotoma decorata | reverse complement strand
CTAAAATACATTTTTCCTCTAATTTGTATCCGCCTCCAGTCAGACAGCAAGATAGGGCTTGCTCATTCTCTCTACGAATTCTGTGGAATGGAATGGGTGAGCAAGAATGAGTAGATAGAGACGAAAGCCCTTTTGTCCTTTATTTTTTTGGAAAGGGATTTTACGGACGACTTATTTTTGTCATTTATAGTAGTCATAAAATACCATGGTATATTTAAAGCCGACTGCTGAAGGACAGACAAACAGGTACACCGTGTTTGTAATGATAGAAATATTATGAATTTAAAATTCTGTGGAATGACTGAGCCTAAGAACTTGGTAACATTAAGGATTAAGGACTGTGACAATTTGGAACAATAGCTTCGTCTTTTAATTTTAAAACCATGCGGATACAAATATCACTGATTTGTTAAAAGTACTTTACATCCATTTTTACGCAACTCCTTCCAATCTCGGGTTATATTTATATTAGACATTTTAACACGATATGAGAACCTATAAGTAATTTTTTTTAATATCGAGCTTTTGAATTCAGCAAACCTAATTCTTCATCCAGGAAAAACCTATACTATGCATTACCACTCGTTAAGAGTTTTCAAGTCTAGTCTAGTCTAGTCTCAAAAGTATAGATATTTCAAGCGTCTCATCTTCAGATTGATCTGCTGGGCAGACATAATAGGATGAGATGACACATACCGTGTTCTTAATATTATATGTTTACAGCTTAAAAGGTCGGGCCTAATGTGGTATTATAATTGCTTTAAAGATAAGAAATCATTCTAAGCAATTACAACTGAACCATCGGCAGTATCATTGGCTTTCTCATGATACCATTTACAATAACTGTCGCCTTGTCGCTGGATAAAGGATAGAAAATGTCAACGTAATTAAAAATTATTTCCATAATGTTGGGGCATATTAAGAACAGGAAGGCTAGTCTAAAGATATTTAAGAGATAGGCATTCGGCATATAATAATGGGTACGTCTATATTTCAATCTGAATTCTCGGGATGGTCATTTACTGATGACTACGGAAACTACTACTTCGATTCGGCAAAATGGTTGTTGTCTAGTTGATTCCGAAAGGCAATTAATAATCGCCGATTATTGCTTCCCCTACGGACTTTTCTAAACGAAGATGTACCTAAGCAACTAATTAATTATAACTTTATAACCGAATTTTTTCTATTTCTATTGTATGGTAAATATTATCAGCAAAGCAGATAATAAGTTCCAGACATGAGGTATTTTTCTGAAATGATAATTGTATCCAATTTGCATAGAAAAGTCACTAGGGTTTTTGAGCTGGAGTGAACCAGTAAGGGTGGTTTGGGTCTTTCAAGTCTTTCTGTACCGTTTGAGAAAGCAAAACTTCCACTACTAAAATCTGTTCTGTCATAAATACATCTCATTTTGGAACTTAATTGTCCGTCGATAAATTGAAAGTTCGACTCGATTTTTTTACTATTATTTGTTGACGTTATATAGGGGCATCCCTTCGGCTACTGGCAAAGTCCCAAACCCTTGATTGTTTTTACTGATAAAAACCCTGATTTTAGTTCTACCTTGTCTTAGGGCATATGAAACAGATATATACAGACGCAGAAATGCTAGAGATTTTTTATTGACCTTGCTTTTAAATGTTTGCGTTATCATTTTTTTGTTTAAAAATCAGACAAAGGAATGTGTTAAAATTTTGAATTTTTTCAAGCCAGGAGATTAACAAGTTTAAAAACTCTGGGTACACTTTAAGTATAATATCGGCTCACTTTAATTCTGTGGTGGTGACTGTTATACAAGGTGAGTCAGCATAAGCTAGAGGTCTTTGAAATTCTCTAGCGCTGGTATATCTCAGCCGAATTTCGTGAAATTGTATGTCTAGTACTATTTTTATTATTATAATGATTTCAAATTTAAGTTATAAGAAAAACTACAAAAATCATAAAAAACAAGTGTTCGATTTTAGGGATCACAATTCGATCTGCTTGAACCCAGCAGGAGTTGAAGATGTGTAGCAAGCTGGGTGAAATATTATGTTTTAGATGCTTAGCAAGTAAGAGTAAAATGTAATAATTTAGTTGTGTAGCTAGTTTTATTTTATTTTATTCTTAGGATTAGTGTTTACTTTTTATTATGTTCTTAGAATTATGATATTTTAGTGTTAGCATTTTATCGTAATGCTCCTATTTTTTAACTTATCTTTTACAAAAAGCAATAATGTGCTTAGTTTTAATGTTGCATTTCTAATTTTAAAAGTTTTCCTTATCATTTTCTTAGAAATGTAAATGCCACCCCAGATTTAAGTTGTCAGAACTAAACTGGAAAACGGGTATAAAAACAAATCCGAACCCCATATGTGGTAGTGTAGTTTTAACAACCCTTACTGTTCTCCTTTCTTATGGTTATGTTCTTTGTAGATTAGCTCCCGTAAGGCCGTAATGTTAATTTCAAGCTTCAATATCTTTGTTGATATAGAACGTATGAAAACAAAAGTTATAATATTATTATATAGATAATAAAATTATCTATTTTTTGGATATTCACAATTTTGAAAAAATCTCAGAATTCAGAGAAAAGTGAAAATCAAGGTCCAAATTTAAGCCACCAATAATGGTGGCTTAAATTTCTTTGGATACTGAGTGTTTTTCGAAATTCTCAACATCCAAAAAATAGATAATTTTATTATCTAGATAATAATATAACTTTGTTTTCATACGTTCTATATCAACAAAGATATTGAAGCTTGAAATTAACATTACAACGAACTCAACCTTAAGATACTGTGTTCTCGCAACCAGCTCTTATTTTATTTAGAATTTCAAAATATTTAAAATACTTAAGAAACTTATTTACTTTTTAAAGAAACTTGGATCGATTTATTAAAATAAACTTCGATCGATTATTAAAATAAACTTTGCATTCACTAAAAAAACGTTAATGTTATCATTCTTTCAGAAAACTATCATCATGCATTGGTTTCATAACAGTAACTACATAATTTGGATCTAGGGTCTTAGGGTTGTACAGTGTAAGTACAATATGAAGACGTCTCAATTCTATTCTATAGCCATAACATAAAGAACATTAATTTATTTACGAGGTCGACAAGGTGACCTCATACTTACAAAATGAAGATGATTCTCAATATGACTCATCTGCATCCGGGTTATCTCGAGAAATTGTTTATAATATCTGGCAGGATCATATTTCAGAACAAAGACAAATGATTAAGTTCACAAATAACATGTATGTAATATAATATTCGTGGTATTGCATTGTGTTAGTCTAAAGATAAGTCAAATGAGAATTAATGAAATTTATCTTATAGCAACGCAAATATTAACTTAATTTAATTCTATTTGAATGTCTATTAAACTACACTGATTTGATGAATAAGAATAAAAATATCTTAAATGATGCAATAAATTAACTACGAATGATGAATTATTAAATCCATTATATTGAAATTCCATAACACAAAGTGCTAATAATAGGTGGTTTGGAGTAGTTGATGATGTATCAGAAGAAAACTTAGCTTTTATAATGCAATAAATCAAAAACTAAGGAAATTCATATGGTAGATCAATGTACAAACAGAGGTTTATAAAATATTGCTGTTGAGTTTGTTTATTGCACTTGCTCATTATTATACTATGCGTTTTAATTATCCTTAAGAATATTTTTGCTACAACATATCAAATATAAATGTAATCATGTACTTCAAAGACGAATAGTTACAGGATTAAATACAGTGTTTTTTGTTCAAGCAATTTTTGAAACCCAACTTCCATCTTTTTTTCTATTTTGTGTCCTTCAATCTACAGCCTCAGCTTGTCTTCACTCAGGCTTCTTCAGTAAATAATAATATAATCTCAACACAGCTAAGAAACATACATCTTCGTTTTTAAAAGCAATCCGAAACATAGTAAAATGGAGAGGCATCATTTTATATTACTGTAATAATTTGAAACATTTCCCGTTGCACGTATTCCCCTGTGTGTTGAAAAATAAGCCGTAACTTTGTGAGTATTTGCTATGCTAAATTTGATACTCTCTGAATCATCATTTATCTTGAACTCTGATCCTTTTAAATCTATTTCATTCTTTGTAGCATTCCTCACCAGCAACAAGTGTTGTAAATGGAGCGAACGTCGTTATTAAGTGGATGTTTTTCAGTGTTGAGTTGAACAAAGGTATTCGATTTTGTATGGTTAGCAGTCAGTCAAAGAGTTACAGTCTTTCATGGGTGCATCAAATTAAAAAAATATGTTTCAAAGGGGTGAATTTTAACTCTTAGTTTGGTTGGTGTTGCATTAATGATAAGTTTGTTTGAGTTTCAATGAGGGTAGAGGGTAACTACACATAAAAGTCTTCTATTCTATCTGTATATATTATGTATATAAATATGAATACATTTCACGTTGCAAAACTGCTTTCAGAACTCAGCTATGACTTTGGTACACGTTCCGGCATTTCTTTTCCTTTGGTTTCGATTGGCAGAAGTATGGAAACTATTGCTGCCATTATGGCTACAACCCCATATACGCCAGCAGCCAATGACACAGACTTTTTGTACAAGACCTAAAAACAAGAAGTTATCAAATTTTTGCACAGAAGAAGCTATACAAGTTTAAAGTGAACTAAATATCGTCAGAGGAAGAGTAATTGATACCTGAGCCACATAAGGGGTGACCATAGCTCCAATCCTAGCCATACTTGAACATGTTCCAATTCCAATAGATCTCATTGATGTAGGATAAACCTAAAGAATGCATACATGATTAAACGCTTAAAATCAAATTCATTAGTCAACAGCATAAGGCTTAAGATTTGTGCTTAATATTATCCTAAAATTTATATTTCCTATTTTATATCATATATATAGACTACCTCAGGGGTGTACACGTAAGCCGCTTGAAAAACCCCAGAGACAACACCTCTAGCAGCAAATAAAACTATAGTTTTCAAAATACGGCTGCAAACAAATATGAAAAATTAAAAACGTTTAAATTAAATTGAAAAGCTTGTAATAATTTAAAAGTTCTATATGACATACTCTTCAATGGGAAAGCAAAAGACAAAGATGGTGGCAGCAAACACGAGAAATTGAGCTGCCATAGTCTTCTTCCTTCCAATTTTATCCAGCACAAATATCGTGATTAAGATTCCTGTTTAAAGATATGGTTTAAAAGAACATTCCAACCTATCAATTCATTAAAATAAATATTTAGAAAAAACTTTGTACAAAAGTACATGCCTGGGAACTCTGCAAGCGTAGTCCACAAAAGATCAACGTAATCACTTGGGGTAAGCATTTTATGTGCTGGATTTCTACATTCTGAAATTGTCTCGTTTGATGATACTAAGGCTAAAGGAGAAGCCACTGATTGATGTAACGTAGAGTTATCTAAACTAAACCCTTGATCTAAGGTTAAGTTTGATGCTGAGCTTAATAATGCAGCCTTTGCACTTTCTCCCAAAATCTCCGTTGATATTAAAACAACGCCATAATAGCAGAAGGCACATGTCATCCTGAAATGTCATTGCAAAATTGTTATTGAAAAACTTGAGTTTTATAAAAGATTTAGTTCATGATTTTTCATTCTACTACAAAATGGCGTACCAAATAAACCAAAGCAATAATGTTGTCTTTCGCATCTCAGGCATTAGTAAATCTTTAATACGTCCTCTCTCTGTGGGATGCATGTCATCTACAATCAAACGTCCTAGAAGCATTGATCTTCCGTTGTCATCTGCTATCCGTTTTAAAGTCGTCATTGCTTTTTCAGTTTCCCCACTTGCTGCCAGGAATCGAACGCTTTCGGGAAGCCACTACGATGACAAAAAAGCCAGATTCATAAAATTAATACACTTGTTAAGACATGGACAGAGCTTATTTAAATAAGCTATTAGATATTATTACGTAGTTAGTCCAGAAGAAAATTCCAAGGCTAAATGAATGAAGCAAGAACGAAGAATCATTTTCATTGGTAATTTTTATACATTTAATTTTACCAAAATGTTATGCTATCTAATTTGCATAAGCATTTTGTTATTAATGTATGGCCGCATAAACAACAGAAATAACAGTCGTATCTGTTCGGTTTTGGAATGGCTGTGGACTAGAAGTAATTACAGATCACAAAGTCGTATTTTTAGATCTTTTTTTCGATATCCATTCGTTTGGAAAATTTACAAATTTATGCATAATTTATATTATTATCTTCGAACATAAATGACCACCCAAATAGCCAGCATCACCATCTAAATGGTATGAAAACTATTTTTTAAACGGCTACCATATTGTACTCGTCTGTACTGTAGCCATCATTACATATCAATCCTTTTGTAATGTGTTTAAACACCCCGAATTATTGAATTTTAAAATTCAGGATGTTAATTATACACAATACCTAAAATACATACATTGAATCAAACAAAAACTTACATAGCACATGATAAAAAATATAAGAATCGGTAATGCTGAAAATCCAAGAAGCCATCTCCATCCTAACGTTGGCATTACGACTAGGGCCAACAATACTTCTAAGCATGCACCAAGAGCCCAAAAACACTATTAAAAAAGTAATAAAATGGGTTAATTATCATTTAAGTATTCTTTATGCATATGAAACATAAAATAAGAATGTGTATTCTGCGTCATTCTAGTAATATGATCCTCCGTTGTCTACCGTACTTACATCGAGTAAAATCACGCATCTAGCACGTTGCTTGGTGGGCAAGAACTCAGCATACAATGTCACTCTAAAGATAAGAGAAATCACATATTGTCAGGGAATGATGATTAAAACAAATGAAGACTATTCAAGCTAATGTTTTTGAATTGTCCATGTTGCCTTACAGCACCTCATTAACATATTCTTTAAACCATTTAAAATTCAGGGGTCAATTTCTTAAATATTCATGTAACGATGAAGCATATAATTAAATGATAAATTCCTAACAGCACGTGAAACCTTAAAGATATTACATCAATTTTACGCCGAATCACATAATAAAATTTCCAGTTTTGTTACAATTACTTTAAATTGTTTAAATGCTTAACATGGATGGCACACACAATTAAGCCAAGGCACGGTAATGTTTAATGCATAATATTAAGTCAAAATCAAAACTCACGATTGAGGAACACATCCGATGGCGAATCCCACGAAGCATCGAAGAAATACAAGCCATACATAACTTGGTGAGAAAGAGCTGACCGTTCCATAAAAAAATAGAAGTCCAACAGAGACCCACAAGGCCAATCTCCTACCATACTTGTCACTTAAGTCACCCCAAAATGGAGAACTTACCATCATTCCAAAGAACACTGCCTGTTTTGAAAAGGGTTTGAAGATTGTAGTAATATTTAAACTATAACTCAAAATGTTTAGATCATTTTTTATTATCATGCATGATTACCGTAGTTAGAAATGCTTGCTTGTACTCATCAATATCCCATTCGCATTGTAGAGCTGGCGATAAAATGCTCAAGATCATCATTTCCATACTGTCTGCCATCCAACATAAGCCAGTGAACAGTGAAAGCATAACTTGAAACTTTCCAAATCCAAGGGCATTGATGGCTTGGGAAACCGTGAATGTATCTGAAGGGTTACCAAAGCGTATTTATCGGTTTATTAGCTTTCTGAAATTCTATCCCGGAAAGATTTTTTTTTTGTTTTTTTTGTTTTTTTTTTTTTTTTTTTTTTTTGTTTTTTTTTTTTTTTTTTTTTTTTTTTTTTACTAAAGCTTCAAAAAAGTCTCATAAAATTTACACCTTCTCAAAGGGTTTTCATACGTAAAAAATGACTATAGTATTTCTTGAGTAAGCTCTTATCAACTACTTATGCATTGCGGCACTGCATTTACATCCGAAAATTATAAGACCCGTGCTTTGCTCCATATAATTACATCAAAGGCATGAAAAACCCCTACTACTGCAGCACATACCATTTTTTCTATTTTATGCAGCTAAATTAAAGGCAAAGTAAATATGTAAGTAATGTACTGTTCATGCTGAAACAAGTCTATGATTCAGAAAGTTGATATAAAATTCCAAGAATTTTAAAATTCGTATGTTACTCAAAAATTAAAATTAATTTATTACACATTTGTGAAAAAGGAGCTTAATTGCAAAATGTTATGCAGTAAATTGGTTATGAGTCTGAAAGCATCAGCTAGATTTTTTATGAATACAGGTCCTTAAGGGATAAAAACCTCCTTAAGGGGTAAAAACCACAACGCACACATGCAGTGGGTCCCTTATTGTAATACAACAATAATAATAATAATACAATAAACTGTACTTGTACTATGTAGGTTTAATTTAAAGTGAAAATAAAATCCCTACATTTTAAATTCCTAGTGACTTATAAAAATATTTAAAGGCATTGACGTATATGGCGGAATCAACAGTATTTTTGAATAGGAAATTGCTTACCATCCGGAACTACTCCAGACACTGCAGCAGTCATCTCAATATCATTCCCGATTCCAGGTTCTCTGAAAGGTTTATTAGCCCTTCCGTCCTGTGAGAAGTCCTCGTGGTTTTGATTCGGATCCCCAGTATTTGCATAACTATCAGGACTGAATCTTCCAATTTGAAGAGTCTCGACCCTTTCTGGATTATTAACTCCATCCATCACTTCATACTTCCTGGACTTCAAATTCCTCACTAATTTCTGACTAACTTTATCCATGGTTCGGCTTTGCAACAAAAATCCTATCACAATCCCCACACGCACGTACTAATTTATTTTTTTTTAACGACAATGTCTAATTATTCCATTTGGCTTATCAATTGACCCTAATTTTTAGCTCATTGCTATTGTCAAAAAAGCAACTTTCTTGCTATTAATAATTCTCCAAAAGTACATACAATTTTTATTTGGACTTTTAACCAGCACCATAATTAAGGTTATTATTGCATTTCACCATTATCTAGTACAAATATGTATTTTCTTTATTTATCAGTAATTGTATTATCAATTAACCAGCTTACGTAGAGCTGTCCATTAAGAAAATAAATTTAAAAAGTAATTTAATTTTTGTCTAAATTGCAGTTTTTGCTACCATTTCCTTGGGTTCAATGTGCTATGAAAAGTCAAGACTCAATTCATAGGTATTCTTTAATCTAGGTTGAATTATAATACCTAAATATTTTGAAGCACGAAGAATGACTATAAATAACAACAACTCGATACCACTTGCACTGCAGACCTAATTAGCTACCTGTTATGACTTGCGGTTACGACACATACCACCGATATCAGGATAAGAGTACTACATAAAACTGACAAGATACAACAATTACAATGATGTGACAACTTTTTTACTTTTCTTACACCCCTTGACAATGTTTTAGGGTGTGAAATTAAATTAAAAGCGAAGGAGGAATCCTGCTGTAGCTCGCAGTTGTAGTCTGTAGTGGGGTTTGAAATCTAGATCAGTATAATATTCTAGTGATGATGAATTGTATTTAGTATTTAGTATAAATCTAAAGAACGGATGAACCATAATTGTGAGGAGTAATAGTACATATTATTATTATTATATTATACATAACAGGATGTTTTAAAGATCTTTCTTTCTGCAGTAAAGCTAATAATGCAAGGCAAAAGCTGACAGCATTATACATTGAAATACTTTTTAATACCTGCAAGCAAGCAATGCAATAGCAGCATAGCAAAACAGAACAAAATCTTAGTACATAGTCCTACCTGCCTAACTATTAAGTTCAAATTCTAACTTTACCATACCTGTCAGTTTCAAGTTAGTTTAAATATGAAAATCAACAGGTATATCCATATAAACGTATCCTAACATTACTCTCCAAAGACTTCAAAGTTTCAACCGCATCAGGGGTTTCATTTTAAAGCTGAACCAAAAGTTTATATAAAACTTTAAACTAAAATCCCATAGCAAAACTTGCCTAGAGAGGTTTATTAATTTGCTTTCTGACCACAAAATGAACCACTAAAACATATGTAATAATATTGTTAAGCATATGGTATTCCATTATTGCATACAATTTATATATTGTTGAAGACAGGCTAAGTACACATTTTAAGGAGATAGGAAGATGGGTGCGTTATATTTGCTGCGGAAGACATAGATGTATGGGGTACAGGTGCAAAACCTAGTAAGATTTGTCTTGAATTGAACACCGAAAGTACCTTCCTGTATTTCAAGCCAATGAGATACAACATCTGAATTTATTCCTAACGTTGGTTCGTCTTACCTTGGGGTCAAATACCTCCCAAATTTACTACGGACGATTTACTCTAATCTTAAGAATATATATACTTTTAAGTTATCCGTGTTGTTTGAACGATGCTAATTTAATTGGAGCATATTCGTCTTCAATAATCTTTGAATTTGATTTTAAAATAAAATTCATAAGATTCAATCAAAATGTAACATTTAAGATGAATAAAACTTACATAGTCCAGTTTCACATTTAAAAAAATTCTATTCAAGGGGACTACTTGATAAAACTTCTTAAGTTTGGACTTGATGGAGGAATAAGTATGTATGAAGAAATCTTTGATAAAAATGGATTACTGTTTACTTCTTCATTATAATGAATTTTACAGATTATTAATTCACTAGAACTTTTTTAGATTCCATTGTTGCATTGTTTTGGGAGAACTGAGTTCATGTTTGTTGCTTTTTCATGAAATGGACTTACAAAATGATTAAAAATTTACTTTGGCTGCAGACTGTAATTCTTCTTCTTCAATAGCATATTTTTCATAGCAATGGAATGGGAATGGACCAATGGACCCACAGAAAGGACTTGCGTCTTGCAGACCTTAATTGTTAAAAATGAAAAACAAATACTATGTTGTGTCGCAATTAAAATATTCTTTATAAAATTTTGCATTACCAGTTTAATTTAAATACATTTAAAAATGATGCATAGCTGTTGTCTCATTTCAAATTCATTATTCAACTACACTTTATACAATTATTATATTAATTTCTCACTACTATATTTGATGTAGAAAGTTCGGATAACTTTTTTGGTATTAAAATTAGGATCATGGAAAATGAAGCAATTTATTTAAAAAGTAGTTAAATTTTCCTTCACGAAAATTGATGCATCGAAATAATCGCCAAAAAATAAGCATGCAATCACAGCTCACCAATTTCGGTTTATAATAATAATTACTCTAATCTTGATCTGTGGCGTGATTTCATGAGTTTTTGCACTTTTACGATTTAAAAAACTGCCTTGGGTGTTAAACGCGTTTAATGTTTTTTATCTACTGCAGAGTTACTTCAATCTTAAACTCTTATCATTTTATTACTTTGTAAGTTTCTATTCATAATAAAACATCAGCACCGCAAATGATGCTGATATGCATAAAATCATGAGCATGAAGCTATTAACCACAGAATCTCCAAAGGAATAGGAATTTTGCCCATTTCTCTCACCGAATCGGATTTTCTTCCGTTTATTATCTAGGTATTAAGTGAATAAGGGGAAGTGGTAGTTAATTGTTGTGAGAAAAATGAAGAAAATATCTCAGCCATTATACGCAAACACTTACTTAAAATCTGAGAATCTGCATTATCTCAAAGTGGATCAGATTGCCATTTTATGATTTCTGTGAGACATTTTTCGCGTTCATGAAATTACTAAAAATCAGATTACAGTTAGTTCTATGAACTTTGTGAGTTTCATGATGAAGGTTAGAAATTAATAATTAATGTGAAATTAAGAGAATAGAAATTCCAGCAAAATTGTTTCTTTGTTTGGGCTTGGTTTCACTTTGGGAACGTTCATATATCTCGTGATCAAAAAAATCGTGTTTTTAGACCCAGGGACTCAAAAATGAGCAAATCGTGATCTTGAACAAAATGACCCACCCATGATAACGTGATCAAT
>JAQGBU010001666.1:0-11901 GCA_034698605.1 Isotoma decorata | reverse complement strand
GATGGGGCTGTATTTCGGGGGGGACGTTATTTTTTCAAACTAGTCGCTAGACCTGGGGAGTTATTTAGGGGGGGGGGCTCTAAACCGGGGGGGTTCTAAATCGCGTTTTACGGTAAGCATAATAAATGATAGAAATATTGTATGAAAAATAAATAAAGGGTTGAAACAAAAGGGATATAACTCAAGTTTGAATACATTTATTGAAACGGGACACACACATTTATACAAAGGACAAGTGTAGGAGGGAGGGAGAGAAAAAGTTGACACATTATTTATGAACTCTGTGACTCAATTAGATAAAGAAACGAGAGTAAAAATAAAAACGTAGAAGCAGCATCAGTACAATATCAATTACAAATAATGCTAACAAATATCATGTGACATAAAATAATAATGATAATTAAGTAGAAGGGCCATTCACACCTCACGTGTCACTCAAAACACAAAGCACAGAGGACACACAACCAGGCAAATACATATTCGAAAAGAGAAGCATTTTACAATATAATATATTTTTATACTCTAGCTGGCACACACAGTACAGTACAGTCAACAAATTTACTTTTTAATTATAATTAACTAATTAATATCTTATTCTAATGTACGGGATAAGAGGGTCTTTCATAAACTAGGCAACTTTGGCATTTGCATGGGTCGCCTTTTTAGCCAACGGTTTTGGACATTTTTAATTTCCTAGCTCTTTCTTGGGTTACATGGGGTGGCCCTTTAAGGGTACATGGGTACTTTTAGCATAGGTTTCCCTATCTTTTTACATGCTAGTGTCTACATGGACTTTCCCTAGGGCCTTGAATACTCCCTACTTGTTAAAAAGTGACATAATGTAAGTCCCTTTGTTTTGTGGTGTATGATTGAGTGCCTGGTACTTTGGTGACCCTTCACTATTATTAGAGGGACTTGGAGGCTCTGCTAAAATATACTGGAAATATCTCCTCTATTTTCACATACTTGATTTTCATAATTTGAATATTCGGATTATTGGGAAATAGTCTTTTTTCATAAAATAGGGTGAATAAATCCCTTGAGAGGTGTAGAGAAAATGTGTTCACGTGATTTATGAACCGTGGGATGAGGGAGGTCAGAAGAAAGAAGACTTTTTAAATAATTTACAAGGGTTTTTTTTATATTTTTTGAATATATTTGGCAATGAGAGATCCCCTGCATTTAATCTTAATTGCCTACTACTTTAATAATTTGATAACTACTTGGCTTCTCCCTATCCCTTCCATACTAATATTTTACTATCCTTCAATACTAATAATAATATCTTTATGTATCAGCCTTAGAAGAATTGACAGGAGATTCTCAACTCGCTTATTTCCTCCTCTCTAATAGCCTTACGAGAAATCCTCTAAAATTGCACTTGATTACTTTTATGGTCAGTTCATTGGAAAATCCTTCTTATTTTTTAAACGCCCCGCCCACTTTATAAGTAGGGGGCCCTTTTCATCACCCTAGTTTACCTATATAAATATACATATTAGGGATAAGGGGCTTAATTATCTCTCTCTGGGAAGAAGGGTCTAAATCAAGCGTCACAATCAACTTTTGTGGCGCAGGATTTAGGAAGGAGTGTTTTCATATATTTGTTTATATTTCTAGGGAGGGGGTTGGAGAAAGGGGGCGTGGCTAAGGGCTCACTCTTCAACCTTTAAATATATTTAGTTATACTAACTTAGTTTAGGTATATAATATTTCTATGTGACACGATGCTGGAGTTTGGAGGTAGGACAAAAGGGCAGACAGACAGAGTGCAGCGTACACTTAAGGGACAAAGTGCATCTCATTTCAGTATCCAGTGTACCCTTCAAAAACAAACACATTTTAACATAAAACATCTACAAACAACAAAAACAAACAAATCAAGAGTTTAAAAAGGCAGGAAGGAGCCAATGAATGCTACAAAGGGGAAATTAGCCTCATTATTTGTTTAATTTGAAAGGGACCCTTCATAATTGATGTTTTGTTGTTGAGAGCTACTGGGGGCAAGTGGTAAACCAAGGACCACCACATCATTTATGAAGGGTCCCGACCCCACTCAGGAAAATAAAGACAATTTGGTTGTGGGTGGAGTTTTTTACGTACCTGATCTTCCATTGTCTGTCCCGTGATAATCCTGAAACCAAAAAGTAATTGTTTAAAGTGAATTTAAAGTAATACAAAATGAGATAATTGGTTGAGAGTTGAGAGGCCAAATGCAAATGCTTTTTGCCCAAATGATTGGTGAATAATTTGAGTGTGGGAGTGGCTTAAGGGAGGTCATTCTTACCTGAGGGTACTCTGAAAGGGGAGAGACGATTGTATGAGGGACGTGAGCCACTTGACCTTTCCAATTCCTCGCTTTCCACCATTTCTTTGTGTCATCCAACACCTAAACCACACAAAATTAAATCCAACCAAATTAATTACAATTCCAGAATGCGATGAATGAATGTGAAAGAAAGAAAAGGAACTATTAAAAGGGTTAAAAGGGTCTCTTAAATAAGGGCTAAAAATGAAATACAGAGCCGAGAGGGAGCTTTTGGCTTTCCAAGGGATAATCCTAACCTAACCTAACATTAATTAATTTGTATTTTCAAGTATATTCTAAAATGGTTCAAGGGAGAGAGTTAACTTTGAACTAAGACTAGAACCAAAAGACAAAAAAGAAGGCTCTTTCCAAGGGATCACCTTTTTGTGCCCTCTAAGGCTTCATTACAAGTTAACTAATATTGGAGAATAAGTAGATTTATGGAGAATGTGAAAGGGTGCCAGTTAAAATGACTTTAGGCTGGACATGATTTATGAGAGAGTGGGAGGAGGAAGTTGGGTGGGGTGTGATGAGATAAGCTAAGTGACACCTTGGGCAACCTCTTACACTTCTCCCTTCACTCCTAATCCATTAAAAATAAAGAGAAAAGAAAAGATGCCCTTAGGATGAAAAGGGTATAGCTTAAGGCTCTTCCTTTCCTTCCACTAAAAGCAATTTTTGGCATTATTTTTAGTGCATTAAATAATTGAAAGTGACACTTTTTTCTTGTTTCTCTTGTTCATTTGAATCCATGCATCATTTTTAAATCCCTCTCACTTAACATTTTCATTTGCTCCAATAAAAATAAATAGAAAAATTAAGAGCAGGATCAAAAAAATAGAAACCCAACCGGGTCTTTTTTCACTTGAAATGTTTTATTTATTAGGGTGCAATAATGCAAATCTTATTCATAAATAACGTCCCTTCATTCTTCATCCTTCGAAATTAAAAACTCTAAGTTTTAGTGCAAAAAACGTGTCAAAAAAATGTATCTTAGAATAGCTCGTTATAGATATCACAATTAATGTTGTAATGTTAGAAATGTGAGTAACTAAAAAGAGGTTAAAAAGGGATGATTTATAGCTTTGAGTTGTCCGTGGGATGAGATGATATTTGACTAGTTGTGATTCTATTGTGATTTCATATTAAATGTCACAAGAGCTTTACTTTCTTACAAAGTGCAACTCAGAGAGAGAGAGAGGAAAGTGACCCAAGGGATTTACAGTCTTTTTCTATCTCGGTTAGGTTACAAACACTTTTACATTCATAAATTACATGCCTTTAATTAAAGACAGGAGCCCTTCTGCCAAACAAGCAAAGTCCCCCTGTCCCTTGGTGGAGATTCTATTATGTATAAGAGGAGCAGAAGAAGTCATCAAAGGCACTCCCTTTGTTTTAACCTTGAGACTTACCGTAAAACGCGATTTAGAACCCCCCCGGTTTAGAGCCCCCTCTAAATAACTCCCCAGGTCTAGCGACTAGTTTGAAAAAATAACGTCCCCCCTGAAATACAGCCCCATCCAGAAAATATAGTTTAGTGTATAGAACATAGGAAAAAGTAATTTTAAGATTTTATCTAAAATTGTAAGAAATTTTTGATTTTGAAGACACAAAATATTGGTTTTGTGATAAAAAGTTCTTTGATTTTTGCTTTGAAACTATAAGTCCCCCCCCGGAATAGAGCCCCACCCCGAATTAGAGCCCCACCCTTTTTGGAGGGTTGAAAAAATAACTCCCCATGGGGTTCTAAATCACGTTTTACGGTAATTGTCTCTTTTAAATGAGAAATGAAGGATGATTTGAAGGAGGTTAAAGTGGCAAGATATTTATGAACCCTTGTTTTTAACTAGTCTATAACTAGGCAGTCCATTATTCAGCCTTTTTTATTATCTTAGATTTAGTAGGGACTTTTTTGAGGGCTAAGAAAAAGAGTTTCTCCAAATGCCAAGAGTTTTGTTTGTCTAGAAATAAAAGAGAGATAGAATTTCTTTGTTTGTTTGCCACTCGAGACAATTATGAAGAGAAAGGAAAGAGTAAAAATTATTTGAAGCATTCATTATTTAGGCCCTTAAAGTAGAGTAGGGAAAGGGACTAGAAAAAACTCATTGTTTTTCAGTGTCCCAAGGGCTCTCTTTCCAGCAGCAACTTAAGAGAGGAAACAAGACTCTCTTGCTCTAGTTCACCTTTTCAAACGGGTCAATTAGAACAAGAGTCCCTTTACGTTTTTACATCGTCAAAGTCTTTATTCCAGGGGGAGAAAAGGTCAAAGTTCCATTTTAGTCAATTTGCAAGACATTTGGAAATGAAAAAAGGGGTTTTTTGGTATAAGAAAGAAGGGGGTTTTTGAAGGAATGAGTAGAAATAATTGATGAGTTTGATAAGAATTAAGTAGAAGAATAGAAGTAAAAACGGACCTCAAGATATTCTCCACGGACGACGGTAAGTTCTTTGTGATTGTTGGCAGTTCTTGGATGAGTGACAACAACAACCCGACCTCCACGTGACCTAATAGAATCCAAAAATGCCCTTTGACCTGCTCCAAAATCATCTCCCATCATTTCAACCGGAGAAATTGAACGTTCTCGTTCCACTCGACTTCGCTCAGCTTGCAACTAAAACGCATCAAACAAATAATATAACATTTTTACATTTTTACATTTTACTCTGATTCATTCACACCTATTCATAAACATTGTGTCCCAATACAAATAAAGTGAGGCCACACAACAATGAAGCAATCTCGGGAAATCATTGTTATTTCTAAAGAAGTAATTTGTATACTATGTCATTTCCTGTGCAATAGAGATAAAGAATAGGGAAGGTGTTCATAAATAATGGGTAGGGCTTTGGTTGCAAAATGTTTGAATTGATTGGGAGGAAGAGAGAGAGAGAGAGGGGAAATCCCTTGTGACAGAGGGAGAGAGAGAGAGAAATAGGTGGTAAAAGGAATTAGGAAAGGGACTTAATAAGTGATCATGATTTATGGACACTTGATGAGGCTATTTGTAAGGATTAGGTGTGAAATATAGGGAAAAGTATGAAGGAGTCCTTCACACAAAACACAAAAATCTAATTGAGAATCCTTCACAAACCACACGTATTTTACCTTATTTCCCGTCAAATATCTTTTTTATTAGTACTTTCCCTTTTTATTAGATTGCACTTTTAAATCAGAGGCGGAGAAAGGAGCCTTGGGATGAAGGGCCCTTCCTTTTAGGTTACCTTAGGTTAAGGGATGAAAGCGTGTACAAGTCTCATATTTGTTTGCATCTTGTAGTTTTTTAGGTTTCTACGAGTGTGAGTACGAGTGGGTTGAAACATTGTAATGTGAAAGGGAAAGTGATAAATATGAACGGCCCCAGATAGGGTCTGAAATGAGGTATATAAAAATGGGAGTGGTAATTTGTGTTGGTGGTGGTTAGGACTGATGAGGACTCGATAAAATGCCATCATCATTCTCATCACAAAAGTTGGACATGGAGAAGGAAATGATGATTTTGTTGTGGAGTAAAGTGGCACTTCAAAGGCCACTCTATAACAAACACTCAGATGTCCAATCATTCACAAACAATGTGTCACAATCTGTCCATCTGCAAATGATCAGCTATGCTTTGGGTGTACGGGGTGGGTGGGACGCTACAATTTCATATGTTCCAAAAATGAAACCTGTTTTACAAGTGTCTTTAAAAGTATGAAAAGTGTAAAGGGTTGAATGAAGGTTGGGGTAAAGAGTGTGGTTTTGTTCAATGTTTGTTTTGGACGTGATTTGTGGGTGGGCTAGAGAAGGTGAAAGTGGTTGGACTTGTAAAGGCTAATAATATTTAGTGTGTGGACACAAATGGGTTGATGATGAGTCAATGTCATCTCCCTTCACTTACAAAGAAAGACACTCAATTGACTCAATTCCAGTTAGGTAGATATAAGGCTAATATTTGGACTCACTCAACACTTATTTGCTGGAAAAGTGAGAGTGGGAGACAAACACGTTCCTTATTTACACTCTCGCCTTAGCCTATAGCTTGTGGGTCAGAGGTTAAATTACTAGATAGGAGGGGTCATTCTACACAAATTATTTCCTTCTTTTACTCCCTTTTATAACTTCATTCTATTTCCTTCCCCAACATTCATAAAGGCAGTTTAAACTAAATTCAATGAGTTCAAAATTCCTTTAAAAAAATGATAAAATTCCAAAAGAAGTTGGTGTTTTAGTTGCTAGCTGATAAACTATATTATGATATTGGAGATAAAAAAGGAGTAAAATGGTTTAAAAAGTAGGGCAATTAAATTTTTACTTTTGGGGGAAAAGGATTAAAAACCCGGGTTTCCTTTGAGAAGAGGTTGAAGGGAGGATGATGAATTTAGTCCTGAGATGAAGGGGAGGGAGGAAAAGAGGTTAGCAGCGTCCTTTATAAAAGGTCAAATAGGCTTGAGCTGAGGTAGAGGAGTAAGCGTTGTGGAGGGTGAAAGAAGGGAAAGGTGAGATAAAATTCTATTTGAAGAGACTATGTAATAATAATAGTAATGGGTTTTTCAGTGAAATGGCACTCGGCCTCCTTATTACATCTTCTAGCATTTCCTCATTTCTAGACTGAAGGGGGAGGCCT
This sequence comes from Isotoma decorata, assembly GCA_034698605.1. Classification (NCBI taxonomy): domain Eukaryota; kingdom Metazoa; phylum Arthropoda; class Collembola; order Entomobryomorpha; family Isotomidae; genus Isotoma; species Isotoma decorata. The sequence continues at coordinate 4,989 of JAQGBU010001666.1, read as the reverse complement.
CATAAATCCCGTCCCCACTATTTAGAAAACTAACAAGTGTGATGGGCCTTCATTGCTTCCTTCCCTTTTGAAGGGATTTATGAAGGGTCCTCGAATAAATATAAAGGAATGAGTTGGTTACCTCGTGTTGTTGAGCAGCTTGAATTCGTTCCTGAACTCTTCGTTGGGCTTCTGATGCAACGACGGCACCTAAACTTGTGTCTGGAATACTTGGAGCCCATCCATCCATAAATACTGGTTGATAAGGGGCCACGTAACTCTTCCATCCGTCCCTTAAATCAAATACAGTATCCCTTCATTAGCCTCCCTTAGCCTCATCATCATTGAACTCAATTAAACAACTTTCTCATAGTAATTAAATGCACACCCAACACTCCTCTTCATCATCCTTTCAAATCCATTTAATACGTATGCCAAAACTAATTGATCTATCAATTGTATTTGTTTCTATCATCCTCTGTGTTACTTGATTTACTTGGCCTGTGCATTCCTTATCATTTTACTTGCTAGCAAAGTAGATGCAACTGAAATATCTCAACATTTGCACTAGAAATAGAGGAAAAGCTAAAGGTATTAAAAAGAAACGAATAGATCTTGATTTAAATGACTGGTTTTGAAATGTGGAGGAGCCTTTAGAAAATATTCAGGGATGGAAGAAGAATGAAGAAGAGCCCTTATAAGTATTGGGATGCCGAATGAATGTGGACACACTGATAGAGTTAGGAAGGGTCCAATTATGCATTAGTTGTACATTGAGTAAGACATTTATTCTGATAGAGGTCAAAGTGCATTTTAATTCTTATGTTTCATCCTTGGGTTGTAAGGGCCCTTCAATCTAAACATTATTATAAATGTTTGGATTGAATAGAGTTGGTAAATGAGTGAGATTTATAAAAAGAGAAGGGATTTATGATGATCAAATGGTTGGAAATTTGTAAATATTTTAAAGGAAACCTCTGGCTTCATCCTACAAGTATTCTATCTATTCCTAGTGTGTGGTTTATGAATGACCCATGGATTCAGTGTGTGTTTGAGAGAGATTGTTAGGTTATGAAAGTAATTAAAGATTTGTAATTGGGGTGTGAATGTTTCTCTGGCGTCGGGGGAAATGAAATAACTCTTTTTAATGACACTGGAATAATGCTGGAGAGAGAGAGAGTGGTGCTGGACACACAATCACTTTAAATGCTACACCCTTTTAATTACCTACAATAATAATAAGAGAAAACAACACATTCTCTCTTCATCCTTTAAGTGCTTTAATTAAGGTGTTCACAAATGCCGTCCCTTGTCCAAGTCCCTCTCTTTTAAAATGAGCTATTTTATTAGCTCTTGACTCAATTAGCCAGTTTAACTCCCTTTTGTACATATTATTAGCCCTATTTGTCATACTTATCTTTAGTTTGGACTTTTATAATTAGCTAAGGGTCCATTCATACAGCATGTGTAAAGAGTATCCAATCTCTCCTGTTCACAATTCCTTATGGAAGAAAGAGTGAATGAGTTTGGAAGTAAGGGGAAAACAGGGAAATGCCTTGCTCTTTCCTCCAAGCACTCTGCTTCCTAGATCTTGTGTAACATAATTTGTGAACAGTTGGTTTGTGTGCAAAATAGGATGAGATAGGTTCTTGGTATTCGGCTCTAATCAATGAATATTGATGAGTGTGAGAGAAAAAGAATGTCTCAATCTGCCCCATCTCATTTCCTCTCTTTTTTAGGCCTAACATTTGGGTGTCATAAAGGGAAATCTTTCACAGCAGAATATCAAAATACTGGACCATTTTCCTCAAAATTCCCTTCTTTCTCTCTCTTGTGTGGTGATTGAGCCCATTTCTCACTTCATGAGGAAATTACTACATTTTGTCCAACTATCAGGCCTAAAGGTCTGTTCATAAATATTCCCTTGGATCAAGGGGAGACAGGAAAAGGATATTATTTAGGAATGATCCCTCACTAGAGCCAGGTTAAAGGTTACTCTTTCTCTCTCCTTTCAGTCTAAAAGAGATAATAAGTAAGTGTGTTGTGGACTCAAGGGAAGAGAAGGGGAGTGAAGGTTACTAATTTCTAATTTCCTCCAATATTCTCTTTCCTAAGGGCTCTTCACTTTTTTATCTCGTTGAAGGTGTCCCCAAGGTTTTCCCCTTTCTTTCCCAAAATTAGCCCAAAAATCTCTTCATAACAAAGAAATGGAGACATTTGTGATGAGTTAGTGAATTCCCCTCATAAAATCAATGTTAAAAGGGCGTTTATGAATGAGGGGAGTTTTGGGCAGATTTTGCTAAAATTTTGTATCCGACCCTAAGGTACAGTTGACCTTTCTTTTTGGAGGGGATATTCAAGAGAATGTGGGAGAAATGAAGAAGGGAGATTTATGAACGAGCCCTAATATATAATTTTTCCCCATCTTCTATAAAATGTGTGATTTTTTGTTGGATTTTTTGGTCTTTTTGTGAATGGGACATTTGGGAGATGATGATGATGATGATGAGGGAGACACAAATGAGATTTTGAGAGGGGAAAAAAGGAAGGAAATGTCATGTTGAATGCAAAACTCATTTCCACACACTCACAACCAAACTCATCTAGCATTTTAGAGATAGATGAGAAGGGAGGAGGAGGTCAATAGGTCACATCATCAAATATTTTATGACACAATGGGACAATGGGTCACTCTATATCCACCACGTGTCATTTGGACACATCCTAACTCTTACATTGAGTGATCCTTTGACAGTTCCTACATTTCCCCCTTTTTAAAAAGGTGAGGGTGTGTGCATAAATAATTTGTACATGTTTTAATGGGGGGAAATGATGCTTAAAATGTGTTGGTTTACCTTGGAAGATGCCAGGCGTCACCTAATGAATGCCACAATTCCGTTTCCTTTGAAGTAAGACAATTATTCAAAAGTTCCACGGCTTCTCGACTAAGAAGGGGTGAAATGACACGTGATGCTAGTCCAGGCGCATGCGCATCTCGAGATGCGTCCACAATCAGGGCCAAAGGAGTGAACAGAAAATGAACCAATTCTGGAGCATTTGGATCGTGAATGTGGGATTTCAGTCGAGCCTTAAAACAAACAAAAACAAGGGGCATTTTAACATTTGGCCTCAATTAACTTTTGCCCCTTAAAACAAGCCCTTGGTTTTACAGCCCTCATATTCTCAAACAAAAATGTGCATTTATTATTTATTAGGAAGCATTTCATGTTCTACAATTATTCTGAAAAAGGGGTACATTGAGAAAACTTGCTTCATTCACTCCAATATTATCTCCTATCAACTCCACTTCATTTAATTAACTTTTTACTTGGCATACAAATAGGTCTATTAAAACCAATAATCAGTATTAATCAGAAAGTCAAACTATGCTTTTTGTATGCAAAAAACTAAGGGTTTCACACCTTGCGTTTTGTGAGTTTCAGACTGTCTCTCAATGTTCATCCTTGATTTTAATAAATAGTGAACGAGTGAAAGTAAGGGAATGATGGGGAATTTTTGCATTTAATAACATGTTCAACATATAAGGAGTTTAAAGTAGAACTTATTTGTTTCTTTAAAAGTAAGAGTAGGTTTATGAGCCTTAAGGGTAAGGGGCTTAAAAGAGCCTTGCTTAGCTGACACAGTCCCTTTCCTCCAACGCAGCTTCCAATAAGTGTAAAAGGTAGAGTCTAGGGCATATGTCTGGGTGAGCTTTAATTATAGAATTATGTTAATTATTGACTTGTGAATTTGTTGTGATGTTGTGAGATGATAGGATGTATTTTTAGGGGTTCCGTTGGCGTGTCTGGGGCCCATAAAATGTTAAGTGAAATGGATTGTTGATGGAATGAGATGTTGTTTGATGGGATTGAGAGCACATGTCTCATTTTAATCCAACATCTAATTCCAGAGAAATCTCCCTTAATTCATTTTCTAGATAGGGCCCACAAAGGGAGAGCCGTGTGTGGCCAAAAGAGATAAGAGAAAAGGGCCCCCCACAGTCAATTCCAATCTCAAACTAAATCATCCTGGCTGGAGTTTTCAATGGAAACTCATCTTGAGACAGGGAGACAGCTCAACCCATCATATCATCTTACATAAATCCACACATCAAATATTAACATTAGAGATATCCCTTGAGGCCCCTTCACAAGTTCCGTGCCCAAACCACCATCATTTCTTCTCCTATATTCCTCAACCATCTGTGCCCTGGGGACTAGGAGTCCCCTTCAAGGGTCACCATTTGAACAAAAGTAAAAATGTACTTACAAGAAGATTGAAAGATAACTTGAACTTTTGAAGGATGTCGATGAATTCCCTCTCATGAGGCGGACGAGCTCGCATGGACAATAGTCCTTCTCCGTGATCCTTCTTCTTACTCTTCTTTGACCTGGGTTCACAAAAATAACTTATTAATTAATGCCACCTTTGACCTTTTCATTAAAGGGAGTAAAATAAAGGTAAGTAGTTTAGGTTAAAGGGAGAAAGTAGGGAAAGAGGTAGATTTGGGAGGGGAAGGGACGCCAGCCACCTCTTAAGTAACAATCTATTCAATCAATCCCAAAGGATTATTATATCCATCTTACTTTTACACTACTTTTAGGCCCTTCCCATAAATCACGTCCCTTATTTCTCTAGATAACGGTTTCACATTTGAGTAGATTTGGTGGTTGATGGGGATGGGGCTAAGGGAGACTGGGGCAGTTGGTTGGCCCTTGACATTTAGCCAAGGGGAGGAGGGTCTTTGGGTCCCTTCAGAAGGGGAGGGGAAGGGAAAGGTGAGGGGAAGGGATGGATGAACACGTGGATGGAAAGAGGCAGAAGGGGATGAATTTAAAGGAGAGGAGACTTTTTAGCCAAGGAAATAAATTATTCACACATCAATTTACTTTATCTCCATCAAAGTTGGATACATTTTCCCTTGTATAACACAGGAATACACAACATCATCATTCTTTCCTACCTTAAATTGGCCCAATCACAAATTATGGCACACTTTTTTATTTTGCC
>JAQGBU010001665.1:0-11903 GCA_034698605.1 Isotoma decorata | reverse complement strand
ATTGAAAACCAAGTATTTGTATTAACGTGCAAAATTTGATATTGGCAAGACATTTAAATAAAGGCAAACAATCAATCAAACAATCAAACAATCGATAAGACAATATAAATTGGGATCTAAGCTATGTCCTTGGTTTTCATCTGACCACATATGAGATGCCACTGCAGATGTTTTAATTCTGTTGTTAGAAATATCAGCTTGATGCTCTTTTTTTCCTATATTTATTTTAGAAAAAGTTGCTGAGATTCACCTGTATATCATAAATTAGCAAAAGAACATCCAAATGTCACCATTGGTCCATTTCTCGAGGAGTCATTTATTTTACCAAATACCCTTTTAATTTTCGAGGACATGATACATGATTAAGGTGGGCCAATGAATGACTCTATTAATAAATTCTTTACAAAAAGCGTACACCACTGGCGAGTTTCAGTCATTTGCTTCCTAAATAACATGTACAGTAAGAAGTTGCCCACTGCTAGTCTCTCGACTGGTTACATTATTTTATTTGTTTTCCCAAGATACTTGTCTATTTTGAAAAACCTCGGCTGGCAAATTTGTCCTTCTTGATTGTGAATTTTTGAAAGAAGCTTACATTTTTTCGACAAGTACAATACCTTTTAGCTACTGGTTGATTGACATACATCCACTACAAAACCCTTATTTCCAATTTCGAACCAGAATATTTAACGACGAGGATACTTATTTAATTTTACCATCATAAAATTGCCATAAATTAAATGTTTTATCATATGAATTTTTAAATTAAATTTTTAAATAAAAAAAATGAAAAAGTTAAAAATATTTTTTTTATTTGGGATTTCAGATGGCCCTGTGGAATACTCACGATGCATCCTTTTTGAAGTTTCCGTCTACTGCAAAAAAACAAGAGTCAAGTCATTTGAAAATAATTAAGAAGTCAAAGCCTTTTGCGAAATTTTCTTTAACGGACTTAACCTTACAACAAACAAGAACAAAAAAATATTCCAAAGGACGGTGGAACGATTTCGGGAAAAACCCTCGACACTTGAAAAACTTAAGACTTGATTTTTAAAAAATGAGAGATTTGTTGCTAAATTCGTGTCAATTGTATACAATAAAGTTTTAGACATCAATATTTGTTCAACTATAAAGTATGGCAACTAATATTAGAAATATGAAAGCTATACGTCTAGATTTATACAAAAGATTAGTTGAAGGCCAACCCTTGTAGATGCTCTTAATATTTCTTTGCAGAGTAAGCCGGTGGTACCTGGTACCTGTACTCACTCGAGAAAATACTATGAAATTTCCACATAGTATACAACGAGGGCCGTAACTAGGCCAAGGCCTTAGGGCCCAAGGGCCCTTGGGAACCAAACACTTCTGGAATTTGCAAGTTGCAACGAGGGCTTAAAAATTATAGAAATAGAGTAATTCAGCGTTACTAGTTTTGTCATATAACATTTCTTTTTAAATTTGAGTTCCACATTTGAATAATCGAGTCTACGAGTGACACTCCCATAATCTTGGTTCGTTCTCTTAATTTTCTGCTATATGGTTTTTTTGTTTCTTCTATAAGGTTGACTTATCTTGTGTTTCAAATTTTCCTGTCATGGCTCTAAACGACGCTTAAAAGCGTTAACGTAAAAACTTTTAACAGCTCTATATGCAAGAGAGTATGTTTCTCTTGATACGGGTTCCCAACCCCTACATCAAGTCAAAAGCCTTATTTAATTGAGAAGACATTGCCTGATTAAACATAAATTTTAATGAAACATTGATATTAAAATTGGAAACCACCTTAAATGAATAGTTATAGTGACCTATTTAGCTAACGTTTTGACATATTCAGGCTTTTCACTGAAATTTATGTTTGTCAAATATTGATATAGTTTCCATTTTTTTAACGGCTTTAGCGAGAACTTTTTTAAAATTTGTAGTAACGTTTTTTTATATCGAGCTTTCGGTCTATCTTCGACCGTCGTCAGGAAAAATATGAGTATGTCGGATTGAAATACCTTAAACTTAAAACTGCCCCAACAGGTCAGCATGTGCCAGGCCTTGAAAAATTTCGATTTTTAATCCTACTTGGATATTGCTTCGATTATTTGAAATACTAGGACCTGACTGATGCTTGCCTATTGAGCCAAGAAGTTTCAGGTTCTTCATTTCATGAAACATATTTAAAACCAGAAGCATCGGCTTTCTAGTTTGAATGTAGGTATTTATAGTATGAATTTTTTTCAACAAAAGGAGTAATTAGAGCACTTTTTTTGATGAACTGACCAGTGATGTTCCATTTGAATCCGTCCAAATAAAGCTAGGTCACTGTTTTTAATCAATTGGAGTCAAGTTAAAACCGATTCGATTTCTTGCAACCTTGCTCCACGTCGGTGATGTACAAAAAATTTCTCAAAACCTAACCTAACCGAATTTCCCAAGAATAACTGAAGGGGTTAGCAATGCTAAATTGAATCGGAACGGGCTTTGAAAATTCATGCTGATCATTTATTTATAAAAAAAAAGTTTCGAATTAAAACCACTTTTGGAATGTTGATAAAAAAACGAAATATCATTAGAGGAAAGGTTATGTATGCCTAGGGATGTACCGTGCCCTGGTGTCCAGGGCAGAGGCACAAAAGGGCATGGGCAAAATAGGGCATTTATGGGGCACGTTTTCCGATGGGCATAAGGCACGAAATTGGGCATGAGGGCACCAAGGCATAAGTCGGGCATTTTAGTCATGCCCGACATATTTTTTTTTATGTCAGAAATTTCCGTCTATTGGTTGGTTAATTAATATCCATTTTTGTTAATTTGTAACGAAAAATAAGAAATGAATCAAAAATTTCAATCAATAAAGTCCACACTCAACAAAACGATACATAAGATTTTTAGACTTGCCAGTTGCCACCCACAATCATCAAATTGAAGTATCATAATGCCTTTATGCCTTCCGGGTCAGGCATATGCCCTGGACATAAGAAATGCCTTGATTAAGGCACAAAAGGCATGCCATGGGCACGTTAGGTCATGCCCGGGCACAATTTGAGAGGGCATGGGCATTTGCCATCCCTATGTATGCCTACTAGAATTACCTCGGTTACCCTCGTAGATTTACCTTAAGTCGGGAGCTAGTTCCAGCTGATGTTCAAAAATAAAATTTGTGCTAATAACCTTAAGAATTAAGGGCCCAATCAAGTTGTCTGCCTTGGGGGGAAAATTTTTCTAGTTACGACCCTGTACACAAGATAAAGCGACAGTCCTCAGTAATGTAAATGACCAATGAGTCTAGCTGGAGTAGAGATGGTTTGGGTTCAATATAAAATCTACTTTTGAGGAAAAAAAGTCGGCTATTCACCTAGTGCTGATGCAGTTGGCAGGTTGCTCCTGAACAGGCAGAAGAACTTGTGTTTAGAAAAGGAGATTTTTCAAAATTTTGACACGGTTTATGACAAAAATCTCTCCATCATAATGGCTGACACTAAAACTCAGGTGAGATAATTCAAAAAAGTTTTAAACATTTAAATTACTTGCAGGGCTCAGAACCTTGTGATTTGTTATGCATGAGTAATAGCAATAATGGAAGGGGAATGGGACACATGTGCTCATGCCATGTGCCTCAAACGCATGGGCCATGCCACATGGTCAACGTGTTTGTGAAAGTGGATAATAGGTAGGCTGACCATGTTTCTGGGACAAAAAACCGGGACCCTTAATGAAACACCCTTTCCACCCCTGAATATTATTGCAAAAACCAGGACACTGAATTTCGTCCTTTTTTAAGCCATATTAAGCCCGAGCCTAGGGCTTATGAAACCAGTATGTCTGTCCGTCTGTCTGTCTGTCCGTCCGTCCGTCTGACGATAACTCAAGAACGGTTTGACCGATTTGCATGAAATTTAGACTACAACAATACTAGGTATGCTAAATCCGGAACCGAGTTCAAATGTGGACAATGTCGGTCAATTGGCTGACCCGTGTGGTGGGCTAAAAACCCCCACCGGTGGTCATGCAAATTTAAGCCATTTTTTGTAAATCACTATAGAAAGATGAAATTTGACATGGGGGTTACAAGTAGCGATAATACATAAAAGAAACCAAATTTTATTTTTTCGCTACTTGAATTACCCAAGTGGGCACTGGTTTGTCCAAAAGTTCAGGTACGAAACGTACACTTGGCATGGGAGTTGCAAATAGCAACTTAACATGAAATTTAAAGCCGAATTTAATTTTTTGTGACTTGAATAACCCTACAGAGTGACCCCCACTGGTTTTTAAATAGTGGTTATCCCAAATGAATATAAACTTATATTATATACATACACATTTCTAAAACTTGATTATGAAACTAAAGTCTTAAGGTCTATAGGCTCGGGCTGAATCAAGTTGCACTGGGAAGTTTTTTAAATTTAAGATTTTGGCATAAACTTGATTCGCGATTTTAATTAACATACTATAGTTCTTCTCTTGTCTTAGTTGTCTAATTTTCATATTTTCATCATTTTCAAAAAATATACTTAGGGTTACGTTACATCTAAATATTCCCTGACTTTAGTGTAAACTCAAAATTGTTGATTTAATGGGGACATTTATTTGTATTTAACGGTATGATGTACCTATGACGTCACCCTATGCATGTCAATGTTAATTTTAAATGATGATAACTTTAAAACTTTCAAAGTGAAATTAAATCTGACTTCGAAATAAAATAATTAATGTATGTAGAATTCGAATTAAAGTTTGTTTTTCCAAAAAAAATTGAAAATATAATACAAAACTAATTTTTGAAATTTTGAAAAAATTATATCTAAAAATATTCTATTATGATATTAATCAAACAAACTTTAATACGATGACCCTACTAAACTTACAATTTTTTTTCAAAGTTTTGACAAGTATTTCCGAATTTCATAAAAGTTATCGAATTTTGAAAAAATATCTTCCAATGAGACTAAATGCTGACTCCATAACGCCGCCAAAGTCAAACTCAAGTCGAAAGGATTTTTGGCGGTTTTTAGGAAAGCCTAAATGTCGCGATTTGGCTTATTTATTTTTTTGATTTTTTTTAATCGACAGCATAGCCTTAAGCTCGGAATGCACATTTTCAATGAATTTCCGCTCAATTTAAATCAGTTTGAAGTGTGGGGAACAATCAAACTTGCCGTTTGGTCAAAAAACACAAAAAGGTTTTAGCTTTTTTCTACTTTTCTTGAAGTCTAAAATTAGGTATGTTTAATTGAAAACACGCCTTCAACCGGAGCACTTGCTCTAGGAAATGTTGCAGCTACAGGGTAATCAGTTAAGGCCCTTATATAAATTGCGCATAATAATTTGTTTCAAAGTTAAATGAATTACTTCATCTTGAGTAAAGAATTGGCTCCCTTCAGAATTCCTAATAGCAAGAGAGGAATATCAAATTTTTTCGATTTTTTTACTATCCCAAAGACTTTCTCATGAATTTTCGACTAATTTATTTTTGGGAAAAAACCGGGCCGCTTACTAAAAACCGGGACTCAGGGACAGGGTCTAAAAACCGGGACAATCCAGCCTAAACCGGGACGCATGGGCAGCCTAATAATAGGAGGAGGCGGATAAATAAAGATTCGTTTTTTATGTAAGCAGGAAAAGGTCGAGAAACAAATAAAAATTGTGCAAATTTAATGGTTCTGGTTGCGCAGTTCACAGTTCTAGTACACCCTTTTAATATTCAATAACATAACTTGTATTTTTTTTACATGATTTGGAAATTCGAAAATGCAGAAAGATAATGGAACCTCACAATTTATCAAGTTACTCGTCTCGGATTTATGTGGTCGTAAACCGTTTTACCTAAAAACGAACAATCAAATGGTTCAATTGAAGAAGAAATACGCCAAAAGATGTGTAAGTAATTAATTAACGGGGAAAGTAGTAGTCAGATGTTTGAAAGTGAACATGTATGGAAGTGTTAGTCTTCAAATAGAATAGTGCCCACATGTAAATTAAGGCCTTTATTTGATTGCAGGGAACACCTTTGACGTCTTTGCGATTTCTGTTCAATGACAATTTTGTGGAAGACGATGCCACCCCCCAGCAGGTATTTCATTCTACTTTTGGGTTGGTTTGCGAAAGCTGAGAAGTTGTTACAGAGTAATCAGTGGCCGGCAGTGACAGACCCGAGTTTGGGAAAATGTGAAGTAGAATTTTCCCAACGGGAAAAAAAGGAAAATGTACTTTACTCTATGGTATTAGGGTACCCGTAATACATAATATCACTTCTCCCCATTTTTTCATCTTCCCCGCTTCCCACTTTCCTACTCATTTTCCCTTTGGGGTGGGAAAATAGCCCTGGAACTGGGATAATTACACGCTCTGTTACACACAAAATTTAAATTCTTATTATTTGATTAGCCTTAACGTATATATCTTATTGTAACTAAATTTGCAGCTGGGGATGAGGAATGGCGACGAGATTGATGTGATCCTAACGGTTCCAGATCAACCCTAACGATGTGGCCCAACGTGCAACAAGGACAGGGCCCGAATCTCAGGATAACGATGAATATGGTATCCCTCTGGAAGAGTCTAAAAAACAAGCATGGTCTATAAAGCTCATGTGAGGAAGTGAAACCTAATGAGTACATTTTTTATAACAAAAATTATAAAACAATGAGAGTTCTTTTGGCCGGGAGTAGATTATTCACATTTTTCTTGGATGAATGTTATAATCAGATATTGGATTAAAGCTTTTATTAGGTTTTCAGTTTCTTATGCTACCCAGGGATTTATTTTTTATTAGTGTTTTGTATTCAATGTTGTTGTGGAACCGTTATTTGTTGTTTTGTCTCGCATTTTTTTATTACTGGAGTTCTTTATAATGTTTGCATCCAAAACGCAGGGGTTGATGATCCTGGGCAAGGTGCATATACTTTGAGGACTTCGGCCTCTTTTTGTTTCTTTGCTCGTCTTTTTTGTAAAGGTGTGTAATGTATAGGCGATTCACAAGGCAATTAAATTAGGCAATTTATTCCCATACTATTTCTACTGTTTATTATGGCTTTTGAATTCGAATATAATTCGTGCCAAATCTATCTTCCCTCTTAGTTTCCTAAATCTCAGTAGCTCTTATGTGGTAGTAGGTTTTACCCATTTATAGGGTTTTAATGCAGTTATTCTTGAATAACTATTTAACTAGCTAACTATTTGAAACTTTATTTACACTATTAGAATCCCTATTAAATTCCCTAACCCAATGATACCCAACTTCGATGACCTGACCCAATAATGACCTCACAATTATGAGGCAAAATATGGAGTCACTTCGAGAGTCATTAGACTCGTGCACATCCCAAATCCTATATTTCTCACGCGTATGATCTCCTCTACCTAACCGAGGTAGGAGACTGGGGTCGACCATAACCCCCGCACATAATTGGCACTGTTATGTTGTCTGTACCGGGACGCAGTGTACGGGTTACCACGCCCTACTACACACACTATCACCTCACATTAGGTTGTACTAAATTGGCGATATTGGGGTCACCACACCCCCTAGGGTTTTCAATTAGCTTCGTCTTTTTACCATCATTAGGATTTCTTAACCTACTGTACCTACTATTATTAGTTTATCTCTTTCTCTTCCGTTAGTTATCACTGTACCTATTACGATTGTGAATTGCTTGGGTATTACCTCTCTCTAGCGTTTTGCCTTGCCACACTTAAATCGCTTGTGTCTGTTTACTTTTATTTATTTGCATCAGCATTAAAACCATCAGTGCATTTACGCTTATATTATTCAGTGACGACGCTTGCAGCGTTTTAGGGCACTACATAGTAGAGGGGCGACTGGCAACTCGTTCGGAGGGGAATTTGATTCCTATTATTATAGTTAGGCTTTTAGTTAATTATTGGTAGTTTAAGGTTAGATAATTCATTTAAGCACCCTTGGCCATTTATTATAGCTTTTCTGTGTTGTGTAGTCGTAAAGCAGTACCCTTAACCGGGAAAGAGTTAAGGACCCTGTGGTGAGATTAGTGGGTTACTGATGTCACCGGGTAAATTGTATTAAGTAGTGAGAAATTCTCTCCACCTAAACTTAATATTCTTTACAGGTGATGAATTACGGACCGAATTTTAAATTCTCGAAAAAATAATTCCAAAAAGCGCAAACAATTCTACATCAAAAATTGCCCTTAGCAACTGAGGCAACTTACGGTAAATTTTAGGAATTCTTTGCATTACAAAGTAATGTACATTTTAGCCTCAAAGTACTCTTCTTCCACCTAGTGAATAATTATTTTAAGGTCAGTATGAACGATTTGAGATGACCCAGGAGGGGTATTGTTTATAATTTTATTACTTAATATATAGGCTGGTTCTAGATATACTCATTGACCACACACACAGTCATTAACTGTGATCAAGTCACACAAAAAGACAAAAAAATGGCACATATCTCATAGTTAGGAAATTTAACGCCACAACTTATTTTTAAATTGGCTTAAAATAAGAATTCAAAAATCATTTGTTTATAATTAAAATACAGCAATAAAAAAGGCTGAAATCACCAACTAAAAATAAAAGTATAAAATCCTGTCACTGCCTGCTCTTTTTGTCCAAATGTTGACCATGAAGACAACGTAGCTCAGAAAATCCTCTTAAAATAATAGCAAGAAAATGTCGCTGGTAACGCTGCAAAAAGTGTCGGCAGGACGTATATAGTACCTAAACCTTCTATTGGGCCGTCGCTCTTACTATTCTGTTAGGATGAAAGGGGTGTTTTTTCAGTCTTTGCGGAGCCAGCGGAGTTTTTTTAAGTTATGAAATTAAAAAAAACCTTCTCAGTGCAACTTGATTTAGCCCGAGCCTGGATTTAAAGACTTATTTCCTAATTAGTCACGAAAAAAAAAATTTGTTTTAAATTTCATCTAACTTTGCAATTTGTACCCTTCATGCCAAATTTCATCTTTTTACGTTGACTTCGAAAAACCGGTGGTCGTCACCCTGTAGACTCATTCAAGTCACAAAAAAATTCAATTTGGCTTCAGGTTTCATGTCATGTTGCTATTCGTAATCTCTATGCAAAATTTCTGCTTCCTAGACTGACTTTCAAAAAACCAGTGGGGGTCATACTGTGGGGTCATTCAAATCCCTAAATATAGAGTTTGGCTAAAAATTTCATATATACCCGCTATTTGCAACCTTTATGCCAAATTTCAACTTTCGGTGACCATTTTCAAAAAAGGGCATAAATTCCATGACCGGTGGGGGTTTTGGCCCCCCACGGACCAACTACTTGAGCCGCCCAGCCCATCTTCGAACTCGTTTCCTGATTTGGTGAAATACAGGTGTGGTCAAAATTTCATCCAAATCGGATTATGCAGTCTTGAGTTATCGTCAGACGGACAGACATACCGGGTTCATAAGCCCTAGGCTCGGGCTAAAAATTCAAATTATTTATTTTTAAAAAATTGCATGTCCAAAACCACCCGCATCTCAACCCAAACCCCCACAATAGTGGTTAGAGAGGCATTAAAGTTATTATTATTTAAAGTTTAACTCGGGGCATTTTTTTGGCAGTTAAACTTTGCAACAATAACCTTAATGTCGCCCTGTAGCTAGTAGCTAATAAATCAGATGATAAATATTGTTATCTTCCTACGAAACACTATGCACTACAAAATACACGCACCACTCACTACACTAATGACTTGTATGTATAGTATGGTAGTATTAGGGTGCAATTGCTAACCTACGACACCTACTATAGTGCGTATAAGCCACTAATGCTCATAATAAGAAAACGCTTAAAGAATTGTCAATGCACAGAGGCAATGTACATACAACATATGAATGCAATAATAAAGTTGAAATAAAGCTCCAGGGCATACAAGAGTAAGCAACAAAAACATTTACCTCTCTCCCTCATTACTATAACAGCATAACAAAGCATACAAACTTGAACCTATTCACTATGTATACATCATTATCATCATCATCCAGCATCATTTGAACCCCCTTTTGACGAGCAGCTTTTGATGAATGTGCAGTAAGAATTGGTATTGAAGATACAGGTAGTTCAGGTGATGTAAGGTTCTCAATGTCCATTAGGTTAGTTGGTGTAGAATGCTTTTGACAAGCCTTTCTTTTTCACCTACTGGGAAAGCCACAAAAAACCTTCCACACACGCACAACTGGATCACGTTTCTTATATGCGGTTTTGATGATGACAAAAACCAAAGCCCCCACTAACTACACCTCGTACAATTCCAACCACAACCTCCCCTCAAAAGTGGTCAAAAGTGTCAAAAACGGCTAATTTTTGCGAAAAAAAATTATTCCTCCACCTGTGATGCATATTTTTAGCTGAAATTTTAAATGTAGTCATTCCTTAGTACAAATAATCTAAAAAAAAGTTTGTCCTAAACGTCGCCCCCCGGTGGGGGTGACCACCCAAAACAGGTCACAGAAGGTCATGATATATATCATTCGAACCAAAATAAAATTCTGAACCGAATGATATATATATATATATTATACAAAAAGAGAAAAAACAGAAAAAAAATAGTTTTGGCCGCAAAAAAATGGAAAAATTCAGTGTGCATAACTTCAACTGTACCCTCTCAAGTAAACAATTGTACAAATACTTTATACCCATGACCATAGCTAATAATTACGAGTATTAACTGTGGCCATGGGTCATTATTTGAAAAAACAAATTACTCATGACATATGTAATTAATCACTTTTGTTCAACCGTTGTACTTCAGATTTTTTGTCCTCTACGACCTTAAAAACTACAAGTGATCCAAAGCATGAGCCCGGAAATCTCCCAATTGCAAAAACACCACTTGAGGTAAGTGATTTTCGTGAAAAATACACGCGAATAGTACAATTTCAGGATAATCTTCTACTTTAATGTATAAATCATTTTCAACAGACAAGTTTTTTTAAATTGTAGGTAACATTAAAAAGAGGGCACAGAGAAGCTTTTGTACTACTCACGCCCTCATTAAATTGTGGCAAAAAAGACTAAATAAGGGAAACCGCTATCAATATTACCAGCGAAGAAATCCCAGGAAAAACAAGCCAGACGTTTGTCTGGTACTTAAAAATGCGGAAGTGGGCCATCACTGTAAAAACGAGGTGAACTAAAAACTACTTGACCGATTATCATTAATCAAAAAAAGTGGAATAACACTTTATGTTTCAAATCTTATATTTCAGACATTTGAAAACCGACTGCATAGATCAATTTGCAGATCGTTTCGTCTTGCTAAGGAGTATTCAGCTCAGTCTGGGTCAAAGAGATGGGTGAGGTTTATTCACGCCACGCCTCTGCGACTTTCGAAATCGTTGTGTAATTACCTTCACACGAGACGTCTAGACTGTAGACACACACAAGTTTCAAAACAAACTTATTATCAATCATTATAATACAAAAGTATAAAAATTTGAAGTTTACGAAAATCTGACATTTTGGACTCCCATGTAATTATTGTTACCTACTTTTGTGGATGATACCGTTAATATAGGTTAATGATGTCGATTTTGTTTAGTTTTTTAAGTTAGGTAAGGCTGTCTTAGGAAGGTCCTTCCCCAACAATTTAGTATAAGTAGCGGAGTCCCAGAGGGAGCAACCAACTAAATGATTGAGACAAGATATTTTAAAGCCCTTTTTCCAAAAGCAAAAAGAGTCGCTCACCAAAAGTTCAGAAACCAAAACATACAAGAGCAACTAGGCTTACGTTTAGTTTAAAACGTGTAGCCATTTCTTCTTTATTATACAAAAAGTGCACACAAAAGTTACCCCAGTTGATTTGCTATCCTGAGCTTATACAGGAAGCACATTTAGAATACAGAAAGTTTGTCAAGTTTAGGATCGGGGGTGCAGAATCTTTTTTTTCCCCGGTTCCCGGATTTCAGGAAATCCCGGTTGA
>JAQGBU010001664.1:0-11911 GCA_034698605.1 Isotoma decorata | reverse complement strand
AACCTGTCTTTAATAAGAATTATTTTAATACCTGTCTGGTTATACCGAAACGTAGTTAATACCTGTATCATCACAAACGTACCTAGATTCTTATTGTTTTTCTGAAAAGCCCCTTGAACCTACTACTATTGCTCATGCAATTTATACACGTGGCTTTTTTGTCAAATGAATAAAAATCAATAGGAAAACTGATACCTCTTAGCCGGGATAGATTACCGTAAGCAATTGAAATTATTCGATTTGCCATACAAAGTTATATTATCATCGTTGAAAAGGATGAATGCTATAAGTTAAGGTTAAGTTTTAGCCCGAGTCTAGGGCTTATGAATTTGATATGTCTATTCGTCTGTCTGTCGGTCTGTCTGTCTAACAATAAATCAAGAACGCTTTTACCGATTTGCATGAAATTTTGACAATATGCATGTGTGTTTCACCAAAATTCGGAACCGAGTTCGAAGATGGGCAATGTGGGTAAATTGACTGACCCATGGGATGCCAAAAACCCCAACTGGTCATAGTCATTCAAGCAATTTTTTGAAAATCATCATAGAAAGCTGAAAACTGGCATGGGGGTTAAAAATAGGAACGCTACATGAAATTTGAAGCCGAATTCCATTTGTTTGTGATTTGAATGACCCCATCGGGTCACTCCTACAGGTTTTTGAAAGCTGTCACAGAAAACTACAATTTTGCATGGGTATTAAAATACACGTAGTAGATGAAATCTGAAGTCTTTCGGAATGATCCCTGGCTCGGGCTAAATCAAGTTGCGCAGGATAGTTATTTAACAATTAATGTTGTCTGTGCACCGATTTAAAAAAATGTTCTTGTGAAGATGTACAATCAATCTTTAACCATCAAATGTAATGTTAAATTTTTTATTACATTTTCGTAGTTTTGTAATGTTCAATATGCTTCAAGTGCTTGCTTTCAACTTATAAAACACTAAAAGCTTACATTTTGTTGGCGGAAGGAAAGCCATAATTTAATTCAGATTTTTTCCATCAGGTAAACAAATCTCAGGAAAATTGGCCTAAAATTGGCAATATTGGCGATGAGTCAGTTTCAAAAGTAAGCACAAAGCCTAGGTAAGATTTCCTACTTACCTAGGCTTTGTGGATGTTGCCCAACTTTATTAGTTGCTGCATATTTGCGTCACCTAAGAAAAGCATCACTGGTTATTGGAATACAATATTTACACACTTCTGTAAGCTACCTATCCTGGTATTATTTAATTGCCACATTTCAGTTTTAATTCTGCTGACGTAAGACGTATCGATCGATAATCCCAGAGTAGCTTATAGTACTTAGAAAAACAATTAGGTAGGTGTTATTGAAGGTTTGGGACCTTTCGGGTTTTTTATTCTATTGTTTTATAGTGTATGAGTTATTTTACTTACATAACGACGGGGAATACTTAGGTAGTAGGTGGTTATATATTACTCACGCTAAGTTTTTTTAAAAGAAACAAAAAGAAACAACCAGAGTTAGCAACCCCAGGGTTTTGGAAATGGAGAAAAAAACAAAAACCTAGGGTTTTCTAAGTGTCTCTCTCTACCAATCAATCAATGCTCAGAAATTATGTTTGGTAATTAGAAGTCAATACAAAAAACACAAATGAATTTTTAAATTTTGAATATTTTCATTGAAAAAACCTTGCAATACCTAAAGTACCGTATTTCCCGGTATAGAACCTCCCGGAATAACTGTCCCCCCCCTAAATAACTCCCCCAGGTCTACACGATGTTTCAAATATTAACCTCCCCCCCCGGAATAATCCCCCCCCCCCAAATATGTGTCTTACACATTTTAAGCTGAATGTTATACAAATGACACGTCAAGGCAGAAAAAACCATCAACATTTTTTTAACTATAATTTTACACACAGCAATGTGAGTTATTTGGTCAGAATGAGTTAATAAAATGAAAGTTTTTTTAGTAAGTACGAAAAAAATATTAGTTGAAACATTAACTTCCCCTCCGGAATATAGCCCCCCCATTTTTGAATGTTTGAAACAATAACTCCCCCGGGGGTTCTATACCGGGAAATACGGTACTTGAATTACAAACTATAAAGGACGATTTGAATTTCAAATACAGTTAAAAGTTAAATGTCAAATGTTTTTTAATGAATTAAACCTAAACCTGAAAAAAGTCCAATTGACCCAAAAAAACTCCAGACCAATACGTATGCCAGGGTAGCTAACCTTGAGAATGATCACAGTACCTGTTTTTGTTGTGGTTTCATAAAATATATTCTCTCATGAATGGGTTTATCCCCATTACAAATGGATTAGTACCATCATCATCTTTCTATAAATGAGCAAAACCTTTGACCAAGACTCTTTGACTTTTGGATTTTATACAAAAAATGCAGGTAGTCTTCACGAGAGTGTAAAGTAGTAAATAAATTAATGCAATGCGAGATACACGTTTAATTTTATTTTAATTCCTCAATTCTTATAAGCACATTCAATAATAAACTTATGCGTATCTTATTATATTATGAGAAGCAAAATTTACCACTGTTTTGATAAAGTCTGCAGATGAGGCAAATCTTGTGGGGAATTCCATATCGGGTCAAAACAACATCATCCATGTAATATTCATTCAACTGCCACAACTGTTATGGTTCCTTTGTTAATTAATATATGGAACTTTATCACCGTAGTATTATAGTTTTGCAAACTAGGTATATTTTCCTGAGGTTTAAGTAGTTTTCTTAAAAAAGGTGAGTTATATTGCCAAAAGATGGAAAGATTTCACAACAGCTCATTCGGTCATTAGCTGGTAAGCTGGACTGCTCTTTAATAATAGCAAAAAGTGGATTTTAATCTACATTATAGCTACTTAACATAGGAATTCTAATTCAGAGTGGGATTGAAGGTTGATCGTTTTTAGTTGTTTAGTCATCAGTTAAAGGACTCATCTTCAGTTGGATCGTGTATGTCATTTTATAGAGAGTCAAGTTCTATAAGTGTGAATATTCAAATAAGTTTTTAATTTTGCATTAATTTTTCAAACAAATTTTAATGAAGTTTTAAAACACATTTTTAAACGAAGTTTTAAAACGCATTTTTAAACGAAGTTTGAAGACATTTTCTCCAAGTTTTAACTACACTGAAGAGTAAAAAATGGAACAAAACTTTGGAAAATCTGACGCTGAAGTTGATCTAGAAAGAATACAAAGAGAAAATGAATGTCTACAAGAATTAAAATTATTGGTTAAAGGTGTGATTTTATAAAAACGGTTGAAATAATCAATAAATATTATTCTATCATTGTAGAAGATAAACTAATTTGGTGTATTGTTTGCAGGAGATGATAAGTTGGAGAAATTAACACGATCAATTTTAAATGATCGATTTCTCATGCATTTCGTTCGAGGGAAGAAATGCAATACGAAAAAGGCTTTTTCCACGGTAAACACCACATAAAAGTCTCATTTAGCTAGTAGGATCATATATTTTTAACAAACTCTTGAACTTGCAATCGAACCCTCCATATCCTTTCAATGTCAATATATCCTATCCACCTATGCTAAAACATATTTTTGTCAATTTCAGCTTCAAAATTACATCTCCTTACGAAAAAATCAAAACAGAGACATGTTTGAAAATAAAAATCTTCCAAGTGAACTTCCAGTGTCGGCTGGGTTTCTTCAAAAATTGAAACGTGAAAGAAAGGACGGAGCTTATTTAGGAATTGTGAGACCTTGTAAGTTTTGATTCCTTCATTAATCACTAAATAATTATGGAGTTGGGTTTTCCATAAAATTATTAAAAGTGGTTTAAACGCGTTGTTTAAGGAAAAATATTAAAATATTTGATAATTTCAGGTAAATGGGACACGGATAAATGTTCTCCAGAAGATTGTGTAAAAGCAGCTTTTTTATACTTGGAATATGCACTACTTTTTGAAACTTATGAAAGAAATGGAGCAAATGTTATTTTGGATGCTAAAGGATTTGGTCTAAAACATGTTAGACAATGTACTCCTTTTGTCATTCACAAATCTCTACAATTATTTTGGGTAAAGATTTAAAGTTATCTTTTATATCGTTTTTTTTAAATTATGAACTTTCTGAAATCAGGTTTTTGTGTATTTCTGTAATACATAGAACGCATTCCCGATGAGATACCAAAGGATTGACGTAATAAATACTCCTGTATACTTTACCATGCTATTCAAAATGGTTAAGCACATGTTACCATCTAAACTCAGAGCAAGAGTATGTTCCCTTTTTCGCAAATTTGATGTTTTTATAGATCAAAATTAAACATTAAGTGAATTTGATTAAAAATTATTTTGTTTAGCTTCACTTTCACGGGAATGATCTCGAGGATTTTTATGACTTTTACCCTCGTGACATTTTACCGAATTGGATAGGAGGAGATTTGGACCATGGAGAAGCTGTGGATTTTGATTTCGAACAGGAAGTTTTGGCTAGGGATGAACACTACAAGTATTTTTTAGGGTAAGATTTTTCTACTTATCTTTTATGGGTAGTGCTTAAGCCTGTAACATGGGTCAGGCACAGTTAGGATAGTTGTTAACAATTAGCTCATCATCAGCAATAAAAGATGAATGGGTTAAATGGTGGTAACCACGTTAGTTATGAGCCAACCCCAGATTAATTAAGTTTTGAAAGCAAAGTTAATTGTGATTTATTAAGCGACCATTTTTAAATGAAATTGAGGGGGTCAATGAGAAAAGCAGTTGTAGAGTTTGAGGTGGTGCCATTAGTACTGGTAGTGAATTGCGATTTTGCGATGTTTTCCTATCTAAACTGACCGTGCTAAAGGTCATGGATGGGTTAAAAATGATGGTTGCAGTGACTGAAACTTTTTCTGCTTAATTTAATAGTAACTGTAGGCTTTTTCTGTACTTTTAATAACTTAAGACACGTGTTTCAACTTAATTTGTGGTTAAAATAGCTATACCGTAAGGTTCCAATTAGAACCCCCTGGGAGCTTATACTTTAATCCTGCAAAAAGGAAAAGAGGAAAATTAATGTTTAAAATGATACCTTATTTTGAATTTATTGATAAACTCCAACTATCATTAACAAAATAAAACAAAGTTATATACTAAATGCTTTATATAATAAAGTCCAATTATACTAAATGCTAGGACAAGCTAGTAAACTTCATCGATTTTTTTTTACTAATTCATAAATTGAAGTAATTACTATTAACTTGAAATGCTGGGGAAACATGATACCAAAAGAAACTGTTAGCGTAACAAATACATTTTTGGATGAGGGGGTTTATTTCGGAGGGTTATTAATATTTCATACGCGGTGAAGTCCCAGGGGATTTATTTTGGGAATTTATCTACAAAGGAATGGCTCTAATTCGAATAATACATTACTTATATAATTAAAAGGGTAAATTATATAGTGAACAATTTTCCATTCCAAGTCTAAAAAATTGTCTTTAAATTTCAGAGAATTATTTCAATCGGGATGAAATGGGATCCTAAGGTGCATTTAAAATGTATGTATTAGTGGACTGGATCAGCGGATGAGATTAG
Source organism: Isotoma decorata (assembly GCA_034698605.1). Taxonomy (NCBI): domain Eukaryota; kingdom Metazoa; phylum Arthropoda; class Collembola; order Entomobryomorpha; family Isotomidae; genus Isotoma; species Isotoma decorata. The sequence continues at coordinate 6,376 of JAQGBU010001664.1, read as the reverse complement.
GGTCACAAATCCTTACCTTCCCAACCTCATTCGTGTTTTTGGATTAAGCTCGTAATAGTAAACTAATGTTCATAATGTAACTAGTATATACGATTGATCATGTATCTAATTTTGTTTTGTACCAAGTTTTTCTTTAAGATGCTTTATCGTAGGGTAAAAAAGTATATTAAATATATAAATATATCAACACCTTGTTTTACAATTGAAAATAGATTCGTGTTTTCAGTTTATCAAAAGATTTTGTCACCTAATATTACGATACATGATACACCACTACTTGCCATTACATTACTAACATTATTTCATAGAACCAATCTTAAGTATAAGCCTTTAAATGTTATTTGTAACACATTGCCAGATAATTAATAAAGAATACTTGTACTTTAGCTCTTAAATCATGAAAATGTTCTCCTTTCTTCTAATTAGCATCTTAATAATACAAGTGTCTCAAGCTGTAGTAGCTTAAGCATCATCACTATTTATAATTGAAAAGTTTAACTAAAATCCACTGCATCATCTTCACCTGGTAAACTGAAGAATTTGCTTTCCTTCACGATCTCCAATGTACAAATCAGAAATCAGTGGTAACTTTTCTTGCAAATATGTCACACAGCCTTTGGAAATCTGTAAGTAAGATAGTTGATTGATAATTAAGTTATTGAATTGCCATTTAATGGCAGGACTTAACGAAATTCCGGGACTTAAGTTGTTAAAATAAGAATTCATTTGAAATAACACAAAGCTTGATAAGTTGACTTACTTTGCTTTTAGTTATTGAGAGAAGCTGAAGATTCTGTAGTTTTGAGAGTGCAAAGTACCCAGACAAATCCGTCATTAGGAACCTGTTTTCGATATCCTTGTCTCTCACTCTCAATCGCGTTAATTCTTAAAGACAAATCATTTATTAATTAGATTTCATGAAATACAAATTTATGTAAAGCAAGCAAAAGATTCCTTCAAATTGATTATCATTAGACCTCACCTTTTAAATTACAAATGCTTTTCTCTCTCAAAAATAAAGGTTTGACATTTTTCCACCACCCCGGTTTTCCAGTGTCCACTCCGCCATTTCCAAACTGTTCTTTTAGCCAAATTGGAATTCCACAGATGGACACATCCTCACAATGATTATCATGAAAGGAGCAGAATTCCAAATTAAGTTCTATTAGATTCTGCCAAATCCCCAACATTTCCTCTTTGATTTCCGTTGTTGCGCGTGTTAAAGTTAATGCTTTTACGTTTGGAAAGATTCGACCAAAATGCTCCAAGAAATTCAAATGGGGATTACCGCGAAAATGGAAATCGATGGAAAGCTCTGAAAGTTCTTTACAGACTTGGAAATCCTCTGAATTCGATGAAAACATTTCCCAGTTAAGATCAGTTGATGAGGGGATGAAATGAAGCTCAATAAATTGTAAAGATGGGGTTTTCACAGGAAAATTCAACCCCCTTAGGATCAGCCGACCAGTTGTGCAGTCGAAAGGGTTCATTTTTAGTCGAGTTAACTTTAACATTTTTGGGAAATGAATTTGAACAGTGTTGTTGTCTCCCATGCCTAGGTTATTTATGCCCAATTCTTTTAAATTTGGACTAAGTTTCTCTAATAGATGCTCTAATTTATTCGTGAAAGGGAAGGCAGCATGAAAGCTGAAATGCAAAAGGGACAATTCAGACGCTAAAAGTAAGTCCATGTGGCTGTCAAGTAAAATAACGAGGGAAAGATGGGTCAATTGGGACAGTCTATTGGTATTTGATAAAAGTTCCAATATTGAAAATTCCTGAAAAGGGTACATTTCCACGGAGTCAAGTCCGCTTGCAACCCTTAAAATAGCTTCCCACGTTTCTTCAAGTGCATCGAATTGAGGACGTACGTTGTAACGGCGGTAAGCGAAGATGATCTTTTTCAAGTTTAAAACTGGTAGAGTCGGATTTTCTATGTGTTTATTTTTGCTTTGACCCAGTAGGGGTTTATATATTGTACACCAAAGGGTGTAAGGGATTCGCTGAATTTGCAAGATTTCTAAAGAGGAGGAAAATGCCTGGATGAAATAAAGCAGATGAGTTGTTGAATTGTGCCAAATGTCATTTGTAGCAGGAGGGAGGTGTCTTATACCTGGCATTTTAAAATGTATAAATAAAGTGAAGAATTCTTGGACTGATTCATGTTGGTGGGAGATGTTGCAGAATTGGAAGGCTGAATAAGGGAAATCTCTACTACTTTTCATAAGAGTGCAAAATTCTTTGAGCCTTTCGGGATTTGTTTGGTAGTTGTCTTGTTGGGAACTTTGGTTATGGAATTGAATGTAAGATTCTTTCTGTTTCAGTTTTGAAGTAGCAATTATATTCCAGCGAGATGACACTAGACGACAAGGTATCAGGTGTTTAGTTTCCAGTTTCCCCAGTATTATTTCCAATATCTTTGAATTATATTGCAATAAGAAGTTCAATGCATGATGTACTTCAATAAGATTAAAAAACATTGAACTAAGGTTACAATGCAGTATGCACCTGAATGGAAGGCCTAGTGCCTATCATGAGCGACCAACCACTAGATTTAATAAAAAATGTTGGTAAACTTCCGATTTTGGTCACCATAAATGTTTTAATTGTAAAGATCTAAATTTTATTGTTCGCTTACCTCGTAAGGAATGTTTTCAGTGTATTCGATGAAGTCCATCTTCCACCTTCAGCAGATTGTCATGAATAAATTTTTAAATGCAGCCAAAGGAATTATAACTACCTAGTTAGTATTACTTATTTTTCAGAAATACAAAAAATTAGTTTTACGTATACTAAACAGCAAAGAGAAGAGCATGCTGTAGGTTTTGAACTAACCACTGAAAAATACAACACTTTGATTTGTGATACCTTAAGGGACAAGCTCATTTAAAGATAGATAATATAGAACCCTTGGCTTGGGTTGGGATTCGATTGGGAAGGAATCCTTCTCATCCTATTACAATTACATCATATCTATCCTGCCTTCCTATAGCTACCCTTCCGAAGGATACAGACTTGCACACCTGGGACTGGGTCTAATTCTTCCTAATATAAGGATCATCTCTATTTCTCTCTTTACCTCATATCGGACTCATATCGATCGACCATCCATTGCATAGAAAGAATCTGGAAACTTCTGGAACCACCCGTTTTAAATACCGTATTTTAGGTTTTTGTACCCCCTCTGGAGTTATGCTCCCCACTTGTACATTATGGCTAGATCGATAGGGATCGATATTCGGCAAAACGGCACGAATTGTTTTTGCGGTTTAACTAAGACCTCAAAATGCGACTTCCCGCTCAAGCGCAATTGCGTGGCTAAAAACCCAAAATAAATCAAAAAAACAGGTTTCTGTGAAAGGCAAAATATCCCAGCTGATGTAACTTTCATTCGTAAAAATTTATTTTTAAATTAAAGTTTATTCCAGTTGATTTTATGGAAATAAAGATGATAAAAAGGACTTTGACAATTTGATTTTATTTTCATTTCAGTTTTCTTGAAATTGTAACTCCTATAAATGTCGCTACTAAACCAATAAATTCCTTTTTTGTCGTTTCTTTTTCCCATTTTTCCATCCTCTGAATAATCTCCATTCAGATTTACCTACAAAAATAAGCCATGGAAAATTGGATTTGTTCATTGGCTCAGAAAAATGTTTTAAGTTTAAAGATTGGAGGTGAAACGGTGAAAGCAAAGATAAATTTACGGTGGGAAGTTAATGTTTCAATCCTTTGAAAAGGGTGGGGTTCTATTCTGGGGCGCTTATAGTTTCAAAGCAAAAACCTAAGAACGTTTTATCTAAATACCAACAATTCAATTCACAAAAAACTTACTAAGGGCATTAGTTGAGGAATGCGTTTTTATCTGTTTATACGCTTTCTGAAATACTTTTACACTTTCTTTGGAGTGTTTGTTTACTACCCCAAAGACTTGCACATGAATTTTCGACTAATTTTTGTTTGGGCAAAAATCGGGACGCTTAGTGAAATCCGGATCATTTTCGGGACAGGGTCTAAAAACCGGGACAATCCCGGCTAAAACGGAACGAAGGGTCAGCCTACCTATTTGGCTTGTGCAGTCGGATTTTAAATTGTCTAAGATTGATCAAAAGTTCGGGCGTTTTTTGTTCTGTTATTTTTATCCTGTACTGAGTAGAAGAGTGAAAAGGAAACGAAAGAAGATTGTAAAGTCCATTTGTATGCATGAATTATTTGACAGAATTAATTTACTTTCAGTATCTGAGCGCAAGCAATTGACTTGTGTTAAATTTGCATTGAAGTATGTAAAAACAGAGAATGAAGATTTTGATGATTGGTTTCATTTTTTAAATAGTATAATTAAGACTACTTTTCGTAAGTTAGTTTGCCTTAAGTTTAAGACAGAATTGTTGAAAAAGTGTTTGAAATTTAGAGCAATTATGGAGTGGAACTGTCTTCCGAAGTCATGGAACTTTGAAAAGTTCACAGCTAATGAAATAAGAGAAATGTTAAAGGATAACCTCATAAATATTAGAAGAAGAATGATGCTTAGACATAGGAGCAATGTACATTGGGATTAATTTGTATGGTTGACGGTATAATGATTATGGATTGAACGTTGTATAAATGCAAAGTGTCAGATCTTGTAAATCAGTACCGTCATACGGATGGTGTTGAAAATTGCAGACACTGAATAAAAATGAAGGGAATTGAATTGAAAGCAAAAACACTCATCGAGTTTATTCTCTTTTACGTGTTTCTTACAAAACAAAATTAATTTCAGGTGTACAAATTACAAAATTATCTCAACAAAGTTGTACTTGCTTCAAATTTATTTCAAAGGTTGCACCTATAAACAAAGGAGGTGATGAAGCATTATAGCCTTTCATATTTTGTTATGAAACTGCCATCTTCATAAATAACTTACAAAATAAAACTCTCAGAAACCAAATGTAATAAAAAATATTTATTAAAGGGATTGGAACCGTAATAGATATAGAATTTAATACTACAAATTACGGTGTAGATAAAAAAATATTTAAAAAAAACTGTTCTTAGGTGAGGTCGCCCTAAAAAGAAAAAAAAACAAGAATTTTTTTTCTTTTTTGGGAGCCCACCCCACCGGGGCGCCGGTCTACGAAGGGGCATCAGGCTTTTTAATTGTTCGAAATCGCATTTTATAGAACTAAAGAAACTCAATTTCGAATGTATTTTCCTCCAACATGTTTTATGAAAATTTAAAGTTACGTTAACATAAACTTCATATTTTGATTTAAATCTACTTCAAACCTTAATTAATAAAAATTGTTACAAGCTTCCAGCTTCATTTGACGATGAGTTTTAGAGACTGGTAAATTACGTATCAGTACAAACTTCTTCATTCATACAAAATCCCCTCTCAAAACGTGCCTCTTATAGTGAAGCATAACGCGCCCTCTGAGCCCCTTCTACCCTCTTGCATAACGAATTTTACGAACAGAGACTTTAAAATTCATAAACATAACATATACCGTAAAACGCGATTTACAACCCCCTCCCTCCGGCTTAGGGTCCCCCTAAATAACTCCCCACGTCCAGCAACTGGTTTGAAAAAATAACTTCAACCCCGGAATAGAGCCCCACCTTTTTTTGAATGGTTGAAAAAATAACTCCCCAGGCGGTTCTAAATAGGGTTTTACGGTAATTCAATTTTTATGTAATAAGAATTTATTGATCATCTTAATTTATTTATTGACCGTGACGGTGCCCCGGTGAGGTAGGCGCCCAAAAAAATAAAAAAATTCTTGTTTTTTTTTTTAGGGCGACCTCACCTAAGAACAGTTTTTTTAAAATATTTTTTTATTTCTTAATTTTAGGTGTTTTTATTTTTTGCCATGCATTCACTTAAAACTGTTTTGTAAATATTAAAATTTGTATATGATGTAGTTTATGGTATGATAGCCGTATGGGGCCGTATTTAGTACAGTGTTTTAGAGGTTGAACCACTCCCCCACCCAAACAGTTAACGTGGGAGAGATAGGAGGGGGCGGGGTTGGGCTAACCTAACCTAACCCCCTAAGAAATATATTGAGGGGACAAAAAAACCTCTTCCAATTTTTTTCTGGGTACGGCTCTAAGGATTGCTTTGAAATTTTTTTTAAATCGAAATTTCGCTTAAAATATGGCTTTTGCTATGATTCTATTGTCACTAGCGATATGGTGGGAATAGAAAAAATAGAAATTTTTAGACAGGCCTATTTCCCTGAATTCTCAACCGATTTGACTCAAAGTTTTTTCATTACACGTAAAATTAGTTAGAGATACTACAAAATACTATCCCGGACCTCTAGTCTAAAATTCGGTAACCAAAATGGTCGATTTGAAAGTTTAAAAACGATTTTAAACAATGAAGGAGAAG
>JAQGBU010001663.1:0-11918 GCA_034698605.1 Isotoma decorata | reverse complement strand
CGGCGGCGGCAAGCTTGTAAAATTGAAAGCAAGCTTAACTGCTTTCCATGATGAAATAAAGTAGAATGAAACTGGATCGATTTTATTTGAACATCCCGTGATCGTAAATCGGCCGAAATTTGCCTGCTACCATTCAAATCATCCAAATTCACTATAAGGGATTCCGATTTTCTCGAATGAATCTATAAAACAAATCTATTATTATTACATTGGTTCTAGGTTAGGAATCTCGATGTTGACCTTTGGAGAGTGCTATTCAGTATGAATAACTAAACAAAGACGTACAGTACTTGCCGGGCGGGTAGTTTCATTCGATGGTCCGACTTCTTGCTCAGTCTTTGATGTTCTGAGAGCGATATTGCGTGCTATTTGAAGGTGCCCATCGTCTACAACGCTTCTCTCCTCAGTTTTACTATTCTGTTGGTGTTGAACGTTCAAGTGTGAAAGATGTGTAATTGGTGGTTGATCAGTTCCGGTTTGTTGTGGACAGGAAGAGTTATAAGAATGCTGAGGATAAAAGTTATGGCCTGGGGTTTGAAATCTAAAGTGTGAAGCTCCAGAAGGACCTTCAGTCTGATATTCCAATCCTTGGTGAACTGGAAGATTCTCATTTTGATATGAATAATTAGGTTGATGCCAATTTCTTGGCTGTTTCTGAAATGTGTCAGGTTTCACACTTTTTCCACATTGGCCAACTGCTTGAGGATAGTCAGAATTTATATTTACAACTTGTTGATCCATTTCAGTCGTTGGATTGGATCCTGGGTACATGTGTGGAAATTGGTTTTGGCATGATAAGCTGCCATCTGGAGTTTTTATGGTACTACCAAATAATTGTGATTCATTCCTGCTGCATCCTTGTTGCATTGTATTAGAATAACCCGTTCTTAGAGCCCAGATTTCGTTTTGCCCTTCGTAAGGAAATAATAGCGTTATCAATTTCAACGTATTTTTTATTTTGAGCATAAAACAGCAGAAAAGGAAAACAGTGCAACCTACTATACGTTGTTTATTTACTAAAATACCTTTAGATTGATTTGGCTGATGCATACAAGCAGCAGAATCGTACCCTTCCCAAAGAGTTTCACTGGGATTCACTGTACAAGGTCCCCAATCGGCTTGATGTCCTGGTAATTCATTTAAAATACTGGGAATTTCAATATCATACTCAGTTGGATGTTGCACTTGCATTTGTTGGGGCATTGGAAGATTTTGATATGGAAGAACCTGTGGATTTTGTATGGACATTCCTTGAGCTGGTATCTGTTCATTTGTTGGAGATGTCTTTGGCTTTTGACCCCATGTTTGTGGGTTAACTTCATAATTATAATTGTAATTTGCATTTATTCGTGTTTGATGCATTTGGTTCATGGTGTTTATTTCTTCATACATTTCGGAAGATTCGTTTCCAATTGGTTGGCCACCATCTTGATAGGTAAACCTCAGATTGTGGGGTTCTGCTGAGCTCAAAGAATGCCCTTGTTCGAAACGATTCAAGCCGCCCACATTTTCAGTTACGGTGTTTTCGTGTCCTTTAGAATAGAATAAATTACAGGGAAACTAGTTATTTTGTATTTAGAGTCATTTACAAAATACAAAGAATGGGTATTTGTGGTATATTTTTTACCCTGAGATTGATTTTGTAGATCCCTGCTGCTAGTAGTAGATTGGTACCCTTTCCGAAAAGTTTCATTGGGATTGATGGCAAAGGGTTCATCATGAGGTTGCTGTATTGGTAGTTCATTCAAAATACTAGGAATGTAAACTTCTTGCTCAGTTAGATGTTCCAATTGCATTTGTTGGGGCATTGAAAGATTGCAATTTGGAAAACCCTGCTGATTTAGCGTCGACATTCCTGGAACTTGCATCTGTTCACGTATTCCAGTTGCTGCTTTGTTTTCGTAGAGATCTTCACTTTGTATGCTAACGTTTTGACCGTAATTGGTATTCTTATTTGTTTTTGGTTGCTGCATCTTGTTCGTGGCATAAGTTTCTTCGTTTATTTGGGCATTTTCCGAAACGGGAATTGGTAGGCTACCATCTTTCAAATAATACCCTTCTTGATAGCTATTAAAATCGCCCGAATGGCGAGTCCCCGTGTGGCCGTGTCCTTCAGAAAATCAATAAACCATGACAAACGGATATATAAAAGTGTCGTCAGATTGTATTTAAGAAATTGAAAATGACGGTCATGGTGTTCATCTATTCAGAAAAAATGTTTTGTGAAATTTAGACGTTGGAGGTTGAAGAGACATTAAATCTGTTTTAACGAATGAGAGACCGGGACAGATTAAACATGTTTCATTAATTTATGTCAAAATTTTTTGGGTTTTTTAATGTTTAAAATTGGGGGGTGTGGCCGATTTGGCCGATCTTCGAACTTGAACCGTTATTTGACCCTATGAACCCATTTCTGAAAACAGAACTTGAAAATGTTGACCCTGTCAAAAGTTATGAGAGTCCAGACACCGTCAGACACCGTCGGACACCATGAACGTTCACATAAAGTGTCTTGACGACACTTAATAAAGGAAGTTATTTTGGTGGGAACTTTTTTAAGACAAATAGAGGAGACAAAATGCCGCGTTACTTAATTACCTTGTAATTGATTTGATGGATCAAAGTTCCTTGAATCCGGATTACTATTATTGGAATTCATATTCTAGATAAAATGTTTAAACCAGACACTATTTATATTTTGTTAGAGCACACTTCAGACTAGGGTTTCGGGTAAATAAAGATTTCAGATATTTCGTTTACGCTGTAATATAAGTTCCAAAATGTATTATTATTTTATACTGAAGAATAATATAAATAAGTTGTTTGTTAAGTTATGTAGTATAAATGAATGTACAACTTCTAGAAGAGAGTTGGCAAAGTTGAAGGTTGGAGTTCCGAGTGCGCTTGCAATTAACAGGTACTGAGTACATGTCAGGATGTTATGTAATCAAATGAGATATTCAAATAGGCCTATGGTCAGGTTTATTTTGATATCTGAGTAATAAAAGGATCTAGAATAGTTCCAAGGGCTTCTCACGTGCCTTATCTATAACATTTCCAGTCAACTGAAATTCAGAAATAAGGGCCCACATTCAGTGGCTAAAAAGAAGGCTAGATTCGGTTCGTTTACACTTTATTTGATGTTACCATCCTCCCCAGCACCCGCATGTGGTGTTCTAACATTGAAAAGCGCAATTAAAAGTTATGACTTTTGAAACTAGAAATAGTAAGTAAACGTTTGATATACCTTGAACCCCCAAAAATACCTTCATTAAACACATCAACCTAACCGGCACCGTGTCAGTACAAACTGGGTGTACAGTACAAAATTGCTCTACACCCAAGGATATTGTTTAAAATAATGACCCCTCATCTAAATCATTAAATATGCGTTATTTAAAATAATCAACCCTCTTCTGAAATAAATGAACCTCACAGATGTTTTGTTTTTTTTTCAAATAATTGAACTGATTTTAATCATGATATTTCAGCTTAATGTGTTAGTTCTAACAGGGTCAATGTTCGTCAAATTGTACAATTTTAAAAATTAAATGGGTTAAACCCAGCCTTATTTTATTTTCAAAATGTGTAGAACCGAAGTGCCTACCGGTTTATTAAAGCAAGGGGATCTGAATGTGACATTTGAAAAAATAATCGGAGAAACAAAGAGTAGATTCGAAAAAAACTTTTCAAGTTTCGCTTTTCAATTTTAATGTCCGAAGTAAAATCTTTTACGTGCATCAGCATGGTGATCATCAACAACATCTCACCCAACCATATCACATTCGGCTGTCACTGCTCAAATTGTCTTGGAAATCGATAACAACTTGGTACCAATAGGGAAAAAACAATAATGCAGTAATCGCTCGAGGGGCGACAAATTGAATAGAGAGAGGTGGTGGGTCTGACGACATTAATTGCAAATTGAGCTTATTTCAATTGTTATAATTTACAGCAAAAAGTCTAATACCGTTAATTAATTAACGCAAGGACAACTTTGGCAATGGTACAGCATTTAAAAAAAAACAAAAACTTATGAGTACAAACTGACGTGCATTTTAAGGAAATCGTTAAAAACTAAAAGTAAGGTTATAAATGGACTAAATACAGCCGTAAAAAAAACTAAACAATAGTTATTTTGGATCCCTACCCCGCTTTTTGTTTAAATTATTGTATAAAAAATGCAAACTAAGCTATAAATTTACATCTTATCATTTATTGAATCGAATTGCATTTAATTCGTATAATTTTATACATAGTTTATCTTCACTTAGAAATGCAGATTTACCTAATTAATATACCCTCATACTTCCAAATATTTCATGACACCAGTATAGTAGGTATTGGCGTTTCCGTGGATAATGCTCCCTCTGCATTAATAAACTCTAAAAGAATGTCTTCTAAATTGTTTTCAGTCCAAAATTGTTCTCCATCGATCATCTCAATAAGGCAAGCAAAGGCTTCTTCGTTTGTAATCATTGAAGGAATAGATGTCCCGATTAGATCAAAATTCGCCAAATATGACTCACAAAATGTCCTTAACGGATCTTCTATCGTCATACTGGTAAAAAAATGAATATTACAATTTTTGATGCCTTTTCATATGATTTATGCTATTTAGAAACATTTATTTGTAATTAAACTTAAGATTGAAAAAAGTTAAAGCCATTAGTTAAACTTACTCGATAATTTTCTTAAGAACTTTAAATGCGTCGTCCACACGGCTCTTGTTCTTGGTTATGCCATGTCTAGTCAAATAACTTTCCCATTCTGTTTTTATGCTGGTTTGAACAGTTTCCATACTGGACACGATTTTTCCCCCGATTTCCTTGTAACAGGCTGTATTCAAAAAATCATATCTTTTTCAACCACTTGGTATTCTAATTATTCATAAATAGTGAAACCTAATAACTTAGAATGAAAGCTGTGGCTTACCTGGAAAAAATAGAAGGGATACTTTGAATGCCGCTTGCTCAAAATAATCCAAATCTAAACGAAGCATGTCCGATAGAAGATCTTTGAGTTGTTTGACTTCATTCCAAATCTTATATAATTCATAAAGCATTGTTTCATTGGTATTCGTCAAGATGAGTTCCAGCAAACCCAAAAGAAATAAATGAAACCAATTTGACCTTAAACCTGCTATTTGAGTATTCAATCTGAAATTAAAGTCAATAATATTTAAATAAAAAATACCCGGGTTTTAAGTCTTTGACAATAGATTTAGAATAAGATTGTAATTATGAGATGTTGAGATTACGGGAGTCGTGGAAACAGAGGCTGAGACTTGACCCAATTCACAGTTAAGAGAAATGCCCGACTTGAAGCCTCCGTCATCAATCCCTTTTCTTCGGATGGGCGCGGTTCAGAAACAATCAATTTAAACTTAAACAAAGCTCCAGTTTCGGGTAGAACATAATTGTTCGCCATTTGAGAAGCAAGTGAGGACTTAGGAGTCTGTAATGCATACGTAAAATGCATAACATAAAATGTTTGAATTCACATTTTCAAAATGCATGTAAATTAATTGTTGTAAACAACGTGAAGCTCTTTACCTGTTGTTGTGGTTCACTAAAAACTGGTGCATTTGCTGCTTCTAGATTATTTTGCAGTGTATTAAAAGGCCCTTCCACTTCATTTTCAGGTACGTCCATTCTGTACTTTGTGTAGAGGAAGTTTTAAAAAGTGAACAACCGGATTTCCTTCCTTTCGGTTGAAGGAAATTGCAATAGTTTGAGCAGGTTAAAAAGGTTAGGAAATATGCATTTAAAAATTTGTTGGAAATGTCTTTCAATATTGTAATAAAATATGACAGCGAGGAAATCTAGTTCAATACAAATTAAGTGATTGAATTTTTATCAATGACAATTTGTTGAAAAATGATGAGCATAATCCTAAATTTGGCTAATTAATTGCTGTCATTGGGCTTTTTAGGAGTGTTTCTTCTAATACCAAATTAGGTACTTAAATTTTAGAGCACACTGTAAATGATTTTAAAAAAAGGAGTTACGTTCAAGAGCTGAAGAGACGCTGTTGTTCCGATTTTAACTTCCCAGGCGACGTATCTTGATAGAGTAAAAATCAAAGAATAAGGTAACCTGATAACAACAACGGGTCTTTCAGAAATTATTAGTTTTTAGAATGGAATAAGCATGACTGTAATAAACTGATAGAATACAAAGCAGATCTAGAAAGAAGGGAAATAATTATTAATTTAAGATTACATTTAGAAAGTTAACTTTTTAAAGGAAAAGTGTAACCTTTCATTCCCACTTGAAGGCGCTTTTGAAATCGACAATGTTGGCAATGCTCATTATTTTGTTTAAATTGACAATTAACCTTGGAATCTCCTTCACGTGCTTCAGCTCATGTTTTTCGAAGATGCGTTTAAAAAATACTTTAGATGCACTACAGACTGAAGTATAAAACCAGGTTGTTCCAGTATTGCTTTTAATTAATGTTGGAATTGAGCCAATTAGCCAGTAAACAGTTCGCATTGGGAACTTGAGCAAGTATTTCCAGTAAAAACAATCGATTGAATTTCAGTAAAAGCCACTTCTTAAACAAGTTTATGAATCTTAAATTTCTGAAAAAATGGAGCAGAATATAAATGTGGAATAAAAAAATGATGTACTTAAGGGTCTTCAGAAACGAGAATGAATTAATTAAATGGACTGTGCAACAAAGAACAAATATTTTGTGGCATTGTGGCTGTGTTTGAATAAGGCGCAATTTCCCAAATTGACCTCAACATGGAGTAAGTTTGTGCTGAGGAGCTTCAAAGTCATGCTAGTTTCTACGTTTTAGTGAAATGGAAGGACTTCCAAAAATGTCGAATTTAGATGAGAAACTGAGGCAAGGGCGCTTATGAATATCTTTTTAATTGTTTACTCATTGGTTGGCGGTGTGGATTTGAATGATGATTTGAATAGTAAATGTAATGTGTACATTAGGTAGGATTATGGAAGAGGAGACTTAAATGGGATGCTTGTTCTCCCATAGGGATCTCCTTCCAATTTTAAGGTAAGCAGTGCACTAATTAAGTGCGAGGCCTATTTAGATGATCAATAGCTCAATGCATAGTAGTCACGTGTTTGGAGAAGGGAAGATGCTTTTAGGGAAATGAAACATTCCCTACTGCAAAAGAGAAGGAGCCTAAGGGCCGGGCTCATTCCTATTCTACTGGAATATCTACCATTAGATAAAAAAAACCAGTGGAGAAGCTCTGTTAGTTAAAGTTTTGCCAATACTACTTTTGAACGGTCCAACTTCTAGAAACGGTATTTACACCAATCGAAAGTAAATTAGCCAAGGAAGCCATCCCGCTATGTTTCAGATCTCTAACTGGACCTTTTAATGGGTCACGGGTTAAAGTTTGGGTCAAAAGAGGTCAAAACTTATCATGTTACATACCAATCGGTTTGTCTTGACAAGCGAAATCAATTTTGTACGAAACGTTTTGTCCTGTGACCTTTGAGTCAAAAGTTATTGCCCAAGCACCCAAAACAACCCCACCACCACCACTTATGCCGCTTGAACAACAAATCACACTGCTATGCTACATGCTGACTTCTCTTTCTTACAACAATCACAGACATGAACAATTTCGAAAAAAGGCTCGTTCATAAATCAAGTGTACTAAATCTATTATTTAGTATCTATTACTAAGTGCCATTAACTAAGTACTTAAGTAAAATTTTAGGCAACTGACACTCCTCTATTCATAAATTCCGCCGTCAGTGCAGTTGTTGGTATAAAATAGTAGTAGTTGTAGTGGTGGACGTTGTATAAATGAAAATGGTGGAGTTTATAGTCCAGATGTACCCTTAGGTTTTACTCGACTGCCACTTTATTAGATCTTAATTCGTAGCTATTACAAGTGCATTTTCTGTTCTGCCGAACCTCGTTACAGGCGGTTGTCCTTAGTGGACAACCTAACTATGGGTATGAGATCCAGGCCCTCCCGTACAGATCTCATAACCCGCACCAGGCGGACTGTTGGTAGTGGAAAAACCTCACGTTGAGGAAAAAACCATCTACCAGCCCTGGGAATGGAGCCCAGAGCCCTATTCAGACAGAGTGGTGGACGTTGTATGAGTACAAATTACAGTTGCTTTATTTAGTTCCTCGCAGTCGCAATGAAGAAGGAAATGAGCATGCGTGTTGTGAGTAATTGCGGTGGTGGGGATTGTTTTGACAGGAATTTTGTTATCGAACTTTGACCTTTCACCTATTATATTGCTAGTCGTAAGACTGACTTGAAGAACTTGAAATGTATTGTTGTTGTTGTTTCTTCATTATCAGGGCTTATTGGTACATACTTTGACCATTCTTCCTAAGCGGACACATCTATATTAGAGATGGGAAACTACATACCATAATGGGAAGTAGGACCCGTATAAGGAGCATTTCCCTGCTTTCCTTAAAGCGGGCGCCTGCACCGTACTGGTCGCTTGATCTACCGGGTAAAGGACGAACCTATGCCACGGGCACACTGTCAACGCAAACGCACACCGAGCCATGCAGGGCTAAATTGAGCTAACTAGTAACTGGGGCTGGAATCGAACCTAGGCTTAGCAGTCTCTAGGCCGATAGCCTACCACTCAATCAGCTATATCAGCTCGGCTACTGTAGCTATTATACTGTAGATATAATATAATAACCTTGTAAAGGTAAAAGAATTTAGAGGAGTCGTTGATACAGAAGAGTAGGAAGGTCACGAGTACACATCGTGGAAGCAATTGACATGTCACAGCATATGCCCTGTGGCATCATTTCATTGAAATGCACTTATTAATATTAAAGCAACGTACAAGAAACAGTTCTTATAATGTACACTCTTGACCAAAAAATTACACTTATGTAGATCATACATTTTATTCATTTAATTTTAAAACTGATGTTTATTAGTATTCATTTTCAATTGTGCCTGCAAAAGTTAAGCGTTATTCTACCTCAAGCGAACCTTTATCCACTGGAATTTAGTTTTTTAATCATCCGCACCAAACAAATATTTTTATTTTAATTCCTGAATTCCAATAAAATATGGATATTCGGAGAAAAAAGAAAACAGATTTGCTTGATAACATGACGCAGTTTGTTCCCGATCGCAAAGCGAACTATGTTAAAGTCCCACCGTTCAGAGGTCCTATTAAAGTTGTGAAAAATGTTGCTGGTAAAGGAAGAGGAGTGATAGCAACGGAAGAAATTAAGCCTGGTCAACTTCTTATCGGTTTGTTTATGAAGTTTGTTGTACAGTTGAATTAATTTTAAGTTGGGGTGGTTTGACTGTCAGTAAAGGGTTTAAAGAAAAGGTTTAGGACACATCACATTTATTAAATAAACCAGGAGAAGCGGATATATGAAAGTATCGTTAGATTATCTTTATGAAATCTAAAACGTTCTGTTGAAAGTTTGAAAATGACGGTCATGGTGTTCAACTGTTCAGAAAAATATTATTCCTGTCAAAAGTTAGCCATTAGGACACACGGACGGACAGACAGACGGACTGACGGACACCATGAACGTTCACATAAAGTATCTAACGACAATTAACAAACATGTCATGAATATTGATTATTGGGCAATGAGAATATCCCTCGATTACTAGCCGACCTAGTTTTCTTTGAAAGAGTCTTGCAAAGGTGTTTTTAGCAATTAGACGCTAAGGAATTAGTCGATAAATCTTTTAGGCAGAATTATATTTAAAATGGTGGTCGGTTTCAGTTTACGATGTAAAGTATCACGTTCATAACGCGAAACAACACTGAAAAGCTTTCCTAGCTCCAACTGACAAACAATAATTGTTTTTTAAGTTTCCAGAGCCATTGGAATGGACTTCGGACACGACAGAAGTCCTTCGTTGGAAACAGCTGTTGCTAAAAAACTCTCTGGAAATCCTTCCCTCTGCCAACAAGTTTATAAACTACATGCAGGAAAGCAACTTGGTCACATCTCTCAATCCTCCAACAAAAAAATTCCTACTAAAATCTTCCGAGAAATTTACGGCCCTGATAATAACTCATACAGACTAAAAATGATTTGTCAGATAAACCACTTTGAAAGTCCTAATGGGTCAAAAGGTCTCTGGATCCTTCCCTCCTACATTAATCACGATTGTATTGACTTCAACTGCGTTTTTATTTGTCTTGGGAACATACTTTTTATCAGGGCAGTAACAACCATTCGCAAAGGGGAGGAGATTTTACACCACTACACAGATCCTACTGAACCTTACGAAGAAAGAAAAAAGTTTTTTGATCGGCATGATTTCAGTTGTGGGTGTGCCCTTTGTTCATATCAGGCTAAGGAGGATCAAACGACAAGGAATAGAGAACTTTACATTTGTCAACGTGCGTGTTTGTTAGCAGTGGAAAAGCTTAATGGGGAGGAGGATAAAATTAAAAGGTATATTGGAAAGTTGAATTGTTGGGTGGGGGAATTAGAGGGGATGGGTGTGGCTGGGGGGGAACCTCAGTGGAATTTTAGTATTTGCTATTTGTTCAAACAACTGAGGGCATTGTACCTAAAAGATGGAGATGTCAAAATGGCAAAAGTAGCCGCAGAAAAATATTATGACGTTGTGAATGGGTGTAAATTCCGGAAAGGAAGTGGAGAAAAAATATGTTTTGATCCTGAAGCTGCTCGTTGGTTAGTGGATATTTCCTTAAAATTAGGGGATTTAAACGAAGCTAGAAATTGGATTGGGGCTTTGAAAAAAGATCTCCAATTCTTGTATGGAAAGTCAGATGTTTTTAAATTCCTTGACCCGGATTTATATTTGGAAGCTACTAAATGTGGAATTGTTTGTTGAAATGCACAGGGCTAGATCTTGGTTTTGTATGTTTTTTAAGAGACAGTTACTTAACAAAATTTGTGGATAAACTTATGTCAGTATACAGCTTGAAAATCCACGTTTCTATGAAACTTATGAATGTGAAAAATTCTAAATTCAATAGGAAGTTCTTAGTTGTGGTATTCAATTTTTAAATATGTTGTCCTTTATAAAGAAATATTTTATCAAATAATAAAGTAAAATATTTTTGTAAACTTTGGTATGATGATATTGGGTAAGCACACTTCAGTCATAATCAAATTTAAATTGGTCCTGTCTCAGCATGGATTAAATGGTTAAAATAACAATGAACTTTTTATTCTTAGTTTTTAGGTAATGTATATAGTAAAATCATATTATGACTGGAGAACTCCGGCTACTTATTTCTTGCTTAATTTTAGCCCTTAACAACCACAAACTTACTTGAACCTAATATATTATTATGCTAATTTGCACTAACTTGGTCCGTGCTTCTATTCGTTCGAGAAAGGCCAGTCTTGAACACCACAAAACGCGTTCCTTCTTCGAGAGATTAGTTGTTATTTCTCAATTTCACATGCTTTATTTATGGTTTTGAGAAAGAGAGTATTTCTCCTTTGCAAAGATCCTTGAAAATAACTCATAGTAGACTTTAAATCTAGATTTTTCAGAACAGTTTTCTTAACATTTTTAACGTATTGTTAAGTAATGTGTAGGAGGAATTGAACATTCGCTGTTTTTATCTCCAAGGCTCCAGATAAATAATTAACTAATAGAAGGGGAATGTCTTCAAACAAGTGTGAGCCCTTTCGAATAAATCAATTGGCGGACTTAGCCTCTGGGTGTGATAAATGCACCATTTGTTTACATTTTAAGCCTGTGGGTAAGTTTCATCATTTTGTATTTCCTATTTTTTTAAATTATTCATCCATAACAGTTGTCCTTTTGTGTCTTTGAACGTTAAAAACAAACTTCCCAGTGCAACTTGATTTAGCCCGAGCCTAGGCATAATGACTTTTATTTCAGAGTGGGTCACGAAAAATAAATTTGGGTTCAGATTTTATGTAACCTTGCAATTTGTAACCCCCATGCCCAATTTCAGCTT
>JAQGBU010001662.1:0-11919 GCA_034698605.1 Isotoma decorata | reverse complement strand
AATAAGAATAATTGTTTTTCTTGTTTTTGTATTACTGACAAGAATGGCAAAGATTATAGACATGTAGCGTTGATCTTCCAATTACCTCGATTGAAACTTGTACACCTCACCATCCTGTCACTTTAGATACTGGTGCAATCAAAAATGATTTGTGATTTCTACATTATTTGCAAACCCATTCGTCATTTTCAATTTCGTAGTTGTTTTTATTTTGTTAGGGTTGAATAGTAGCATTGCCTTCTGTTTTGTTGTAGTTATTAACCTCTTGGTCTTTAACAAGTTAACAAGAGATGATGGAACTGGTTGCTGTTTTCTTCGGTATAAAAATTTAATAAATGATTCCTCTCTGCAAAGAATACCATAACTGAAATGAGAGAAAGCTATAAAGTCTTTTTGGTGTAGTAGCTCGTATTTATTTTTTTGTCACGATTCATCCTAATTATCCAGCTAGAGCTTGGTCTAATGATAACTGGACTTTTTATGACAGGCTGAGAAGAAGATTAAACCCATAATTCATGGCCAACTGTCACACCCTCAATAATTGAATTGTGTGCAGCTCTGCTACTATTTTCTATCACATCTTGGCTTTAGGATGGGGTCCATGCGATGGTAAAAGTCACAAGTCGACTCTTTGGTAGGGGCAAGTCATGTATCGGATTGTGTTGTAGTTCTACTGCAATATGCACCGAAATTCGCTATAGTAAAGTTTCATATCATTATTACTTACATTTATAATGTGGAAGCTTAAAGGTCTCTCTACTATAGGTTCTTCCGAGAATCGACCCTTGAGTTCTTTGATTAGATTTTTGAACTTTGAACTCTCAAAGAAGTAAATGATTGGCCAGCTAATTAGGAACGTGGATAAGGACATTAACAATAAACATTTTTAAAGATTAGTATTATTAGTAGTAGCTTAGCGTGGGCATAATTTCTTCGTATACATCCATTTTTAGAGTTGAGAGTCACGTATTCCAACACAACTCGGTACTCGGTATGAAAAATATATTTTTTTTTGGTATTTAACTTTGATATTTATTCGCAACATTTCAAGACTTATAAAGACTGACAAAAGCGGCTTGAGAACCCCTGGAGTTCTAGAGTGTTGCTTGATTCGTCTTGTTTGGCAAGTTGCGTGATATTTTCACATTGATAATCCTTAAATGTCAATCAGTGAAAGGTTTACTTTTGTGCTATTCATAAACACTTTATACGATAGGATGAAAAGGATACAATTGATCTTGAGGAAAAGGTCGGAACTTACAAAAGGAACGAGATGTGCTTCCTCATGCGGCTTATTTATTTAAAGGTTTACCCTATTAAAGTTTCTTGACCCTCTCTTGTTCAAAGGCTCAGTATATTTTATGAACCAATTAATGACAATCTGCCATAAATATGTGCATTATCCTTTTTATTTGCCAGGTGTAATTTATTGAGGTGCTTAATTAGGTACAACATGCTTTTACAGTAAAAAAGAAACTTCATTTTTATACTGACATTTTAGTGAAAGCATTCAAAGCTTCTACCTTTGTTCGTCTATTGATAATAATTTTATACTCTTTTATTATGTGGAAGAGATAAAAGCTCATTAAATTTTGAAACTTTTTAGGCGATTTAAACATAATTATGCTCATATGAAAGGTAGTTTCCTTTTTTGATATTGCTATTAATATTATTATATATTAATATGATATACAATATTATTATTAAAATAAAATGTTGTAAAGTTAACACAACGAAATAAAAGATAAATAAAAATGTAATCCTAGAGTTTTATTTTTTATTTTAAAGAATAAAGTAATCGTACCTAAAACAAAGGTTAGTTCTTTGAGATCAGTAACATTTTGTGGCATGGATTTAATTTATGGTTCACTCCTTTATGTGGATGTTTCATTCGAATAAAAAAACGGTCTTACAATCAACTTAAAAAATGCCGTAACTCACGACTCATGAAAGACATATTTGTTTCTTTTTTCAAAAAGTCTCATAAATACTTATGCCATAAATGCCATTATGGGTGGTGTGTGTATGCTTTGTTTTTGTCGTAGGGACTTCAAGTCTACAGAGGATTTAAGGGTTCCATCGTATTTAAACCCTGTTTCTGTGTGTCTGATCTGTAAAATACAAAAGTAGGGGTTGGAGGGTTTTTACTACTTGATAATTCAAGTTGAGTTTTTGTGTTCAAGGTTTAGGTTCTTTTTGTTTATGTGTGTAAACCAGTAGAATAATGTGCGGTTAAAAGCTAGAAAGTAAATTCTGAGGTTGGTTTACATTTTACATGTATTCTGTTTATTTTCATTTCTATTTCATTGTCTGCTTTATCCAGTTTTGTAGCCAAAAACGTATTTGAGCTAAATCTTCAAATGTAACGTTGACTAAGGGATAACTAATTTCATGTCGATGACCAAATACGCTTTGGGGGAATAGTTAATTTACTTTAGGTACCATTGCCCCGCGCTGTCATCCCACCGTACAGTATAGATTTACGATATTTTCGTTACTAATTGATTTTGTTCCCACTGATCTATGGGAATGACCATATGGACCGTGTCTTGTTTCATTACTCAATTAGACCCTAACGCAAAACCGTCAGTAGGCGAATGAGTTTTAAAAATGGATCCATTTACTTTTGCTCTCTTCGATAGAAATGTTTAAGTAAAAGGTTTGCCCTTGACATGGGAAATTAAACAATCGTTCGAACTTTTCTAATTATTAAAAGGACTTTAAAGATTTTAAGACGTTTTATATACACACTTACAGTCATACACTAGTAATAAATGTTAAACTAGTAGTAAGTACTTAAATACTTATAGTTGGGCTGTCTCAATAGATCCAATGGTGCAGATAAAAACTTGAAGTTAAAGGAAGCTTAAAGAGCAAAACGTTAGGGAAAAAAGCTAAAGGGACATCAAGTAGGACCCTGACTTGTTATAATTGGTCATGAGCACATTTGGTCTGTTTCTACTAATGTGCTACTATCATCATCAACAGATCCCCTAGACATCTCATCTGTCTGTTTTGTCTTAACTCTACTAATGAGTATAGTGAGGGTAGTGTATCTCAGTTAAGTATTTTAGTTTAGTTAGTGATACTTTCTCTGCAACAGCACACCACACATATTATTATTATACCTAATATTATATAAACTCTAGGAGCTTCTAGAATCTCCAAGAAAAGCAGTAGGGGTTCAGGAAAAATATATTTTAACAAAGTTAGTTACTAGTTAGGGGACGAATGAGAAGTACAAAAGTGTAATGAAATGTAATGAATTTAATGTAACAATTCTAGCCATGTCTGCCTTTATGTATTTTTATGCCATGTGATGTTAAAACAAGAAAAAGATCAAAGCCAGAACACGAGATAACGTATTACTCAATTACACCATAGGATAGCCAGCTCTTTATTTCTCTGTAGAAAATGATAGTTTGGTTATAATATTTAAAAAAAGAATTTCATAAAACTGTCAAAAACATTTTCATAACAGAACTTTTGAAAAGTACTCGTTTGATTGATATTGAAATTTACAATGGGAATCTAATTTATAATAAGTAATTACCGTTAAAATGCCAAGCTTGTATAATACGTGACACTGAATTAATTTTACAAAAATTGTCATAATCTTGACGCAAGTAAAGATGATTAAGTTCAGAAAGGGAGCTTCTTAAAAAAACAGAGCTATAGGTTAACTTCTACTTCTTTTCTTTACAAGAAAACTACTTCTTCCAAAAGATTCTAAAATCTTATTAGTTCTGCTCAAGACAATCCTTTACTTTATAATAAAGAATTATGACTTCTCAAAAGTCATCAGAAAAAGGCAAAGCCAAGTAGCTCCCCTTGTTCAATCCAGAATCTAGAAAGTAATGACAGCTCATATACGCTTTCCAAGAGTTTAATAGCCCAGATTAAACCTAAAGCCTGGGAAATATTACCGAAGGGGTTTAATTCCACAATACGCATTCCTTATGAAAGTGCTTATCTCAATATGAAATTTCCGGGTGAGGTATGAATGATATGATAACATAAAAGGCAGGGGTGCTCTGCTCTGCCTCTGCTGCATTATATTATTAGTATTATGTAATAGTCTTCACCAGGCTTCAGTGTTATTTCCACGATGGATAAACTACTTTATACTTTATACAATGTCTCTTCGTCTTTTGCTGCCAGAGAAGTAGTAGTGTTACTATTAAATACCATACCGGTAGTACCATGATCACCACTATTCATACACTGGGTGACTTAACTTCGTCAGGGTACTGGTACTGGTGTTGCTGGTGCAACTGCTAATGTCTGACACTAAGCTATCAATATGGCCATTACCACGTGCCGTCTCCCGTCTTTCTTCTTTCTCCTGTATTTATGTTTACGTTTCTTCCTGCTAAAGCTCCAGGAATCACCGAAAGTACGCAACGTTTAAAAATCCTGTTAAAGAAGAGCATGAGGAAATATTATTAAATTACACATACTGAAATTCAGACATTGGAGATGTTGCTGCTCGTGTTCGTGGCTGCATGTTAAACACTTTGTAGAAATGCAATGAGATGAAATTATTCAAAACCACCCTTCAGCTTCAGCTACTGTTGATCCATATCCTCACCCTAAATAAAATTCTTTAAATAAGCTTTCTCACCATCAAGCATTGGGTTCCTTAGATTCTGTTTAGTGTCGATGGAATTTAAAATCATGAAAGTTCATCAGAATTGCACTGAGCATTACATGCAACCTGCAACCCCTTTCCAAGAAGTTCTAGATTTTAGTGTTTTGTGGTGCAATGAGTTTGTACATACATTTCCTACGTTTTAACTGAACATAATTTACCCTCTTAAAATAGTAAACTTGGTAAGGGTGCATTTTAAGCAGTATTTAAAATTTAACGATTAAAGGGAAAAACCTTTCATAGTAAGGGGCATGCAGGCTTTATCCCAGCTTTTTGACTAACCCGTATAGATATTTCAAACCAGTAGAAACATAAAAACAAAGAGAGGGCTTTGTCTCAGCAATTTCTGAAAACTCAATCTTTTTCCACAAGCATAACTTGGTTTTACCTTTTATTTTATAGATCAACTTTGACTTGGGGTTGATAATATCTTGTATTGAGAGCCAAGCCTTCTATCTAAACTCAAATGTAATCTAAAATCTTGAAACCCTTAAGTTGAGATCAAACACTGCATGACTTGAGAACTTTATGGTAGGATACAAACGTTACTGACGGTTCACATTGAACTTGAAATATGGGGTTGGGTAAAGGATCAGTAAAGTGCAAGGCATGTATGGTCGTCGTGTATTGGGGTGATACAAATTCAGATCTTCCATTCATTAAATATATTCACTTGAGCTCAACAAGGCTCTATTTAAAGTTCACGTTTTTTTCTCTCCTTTCATTTTGCTCTAGAGTTTCCTTTTTATTTACAGTTCAACCTTGCCCTTGAATAGCGGTACTCATTGCTACGGTCAGGTTTCCAGTTTCCACTTTCATATCAATGCCAATCATTCAACGCTCGGTAGTGCACACTGACAGCTCTGTATTTTTTAAAAATGGTAGTGCGTGCCGATTCACCTCAACGCAGTATTGCAAACTAAAATACTTCCTATCTGTTAGGCTTAAAGGTAAAGGGTTTTGTCTGAAACAAAATGCACTTCATGTTAAGAGGTTTGTGTGGTTTATACTTCCAAATTATAGATCTGTTTAAGACCAGAACTTCTGAATTTGAAAAAAGGAAATTGTGTGGTATATGGTAGCAAGGAAAAGGTTGTTGCTGCATGTGCATCTGATTGTGATTGACAAGATGACTGCTTTGCTTGTTCATTCGGTTTGTTTGGTGCCATGTATACTTAGATTACGTTGATACTCCAGCAAATAGTAAAACAATTTATTTATTGAAAACGTCTGCTTTTTGTCATAAAAATAACAAATTTACTCAAATATTTAATGCCTTGAGAAACCCCCAGAAAAGACAAGTCACGTATAAGACTAGTATTTCTATTTCTAATAAGTCGCTAATTTTTGAAAATGTCATGTTATTTAGCAAATGATTAAAGTTACTAAAGCGTCAGAATTTTTAAATAAAAGATATTCTAACTAATAGGGGCAAATTTCTTAAATCATGTCTTAAAAAAGTATCCTGGCTCGTTATGCTTTTACGTTATTGAAATGTAATTAATTAGTTGATTTTTCAAAATAGTTTTTTTAATAAGTTTGAAATAAATTTGATTCAAACAATTAAGGTATAGAAAATTGACAAATTGCTTTAGTCCATTTTGCCGCAGTGGAATTCCTCTTTCAAACTTTTATAGAGATGTCATCTTACGCATTTAACTTTGCATATATTTATTGAGACGTATGGAAAGCAGGTTATAAATAAGATGAGAAATGAACAACAACTACTTCAATTCTTATATTCAGCCAATTATTATTTCACGAATTTTCTTCTTTTTCAATCATAGTTAATTTTAAATTTCGGTGTTACAAATAACAGCAGTCACTCTTTGGGCAATATTTTCTAATACATCATTCCATTTTAACTTACCGGACAACAAGAAAATTAAGTGTCTGCAATTATTATAACTAATTATTATGTTGAACAAGTAAATTTAAAAAATCAAATTATTGAGAATTATTCTGAATTTTAAAAGTTAGACATTTTCATCACATTTATATGAATCTAAAACCTCTGTAGACCGCGGACCGAAACCTCAATAATTATACCAATCCTTATACTTATGCCAATTGTTTTGAACTTCATATTCCCAGTAGGAATTCACAAGGTTGATCTTATGTATATCACATAAACGAGACAGTTCCTCAATCTCCTTAAAACTTCCATTAAGAATTTGAAGTTCATTTAAATCAACAGTTTTGAGAGACAAAGACCCAGGTTCTCTTTGACTTAATGAAGTATTAAGTCCTTTTTCGACCAGATCATATTCCTCTGTATAATTTCTACAAGTTTCATAATCTAAATCCCCGTAATCAAAATCAATAAGTGGCATTTTTAGGAATTCTAGATTAGGACAGACTTCTAATAAATTATGAAACCAATAATTTCTATTAACTCCCCTCTTTGTTCCTATGATATTAAATTCAATTTTATCAATTTTTAGACTTTTTAGATTTTTTAAGAAAGGTAAGAGTCGTGTGGCTCTTTCTGGGTCATCATCATCATTAACATCAATATAATACGAGTCGATTTCAAGCTCTTCTAAGCCCGTCAAGGATAGAAAAAGATCTTTTTCCTCTTCAGTTGTAGAGTTGAAATACTTCAATACTCTGAATTTTCGAATTTGCGGGCTGAAAATGGTTACTAATTCTTGAAAGGCAGGATCCTTGTAGATTTTAAAGAAATCCCAAAACCAGTTCCATAGGCAGAAATTCGTTATATTTTTTAAGTTTGCTTGTACAAAGTCCTCTAGTCGTTGGCGATCGTCATTGTCGGGGCCAAAACTTTGATAACGTATCTCGAAACAGACATTTTTGAATTGTTCAACCATGTGAAGGTTTTTTTTAGAGCCATAAAAACTTTCTGTCCATTCCTTAGTATCTATGCAAGTTTGTCGTAAGGCTAGGTGCTCTTTTCGACCCAGATATTGATGAAGATTTCTTAGAACCTGGAATACAAATGGTCTGAATTTAGTATACAAAGAAAACCACTCATCTAAGATAAGAACATGGAACAACTTCTAAGATAATAAATTGCTAAGTTTAAACAGATCTAGGTCATTTTCTAAAAAAATTAAAAGAACTGGAAATCAAAGCAAAAAAACCTTATCTTGCAATTTTTAATTTATGAAATTCAGACTTACAACATCTGGGAGTGACATGAGAGGAAAGTGTTGGATTTCTGAGGGATTTTTCTCCATTTCGGATGTTTCTGAAGTTTTTTTACTGGGGGTTCGGTTGGCCTTTCCTTGGTTGGATGAAGAAGAAGAGGAATGAAAATAATGTATGAATTGCTCTGCTTCAAGAATGGAACTGCAACCAACAAAAATTTAAGGCAAACCATTATTTAGGGTCCATACCAAAATTAAAGGCTACTTTTTCAATAGGGATTAGGTCTAATCGTCTAATAAGCATTTTAGTAATAGCGTTTTAAGATTCTGTAAGAGGAATCCACAAAAGTTATATATCTCCTAATTACAACTATTCGTGTAATTAGGATTACACGAATAGTTGTAATTAGGTTAATTGTCTATTAAGAGAAAACCTTCAGACGTTTCCGAAGCTTATTGAGATAATGATAATCCTTTTGTCGATCTATCATGCATTTGTTGAAGGGTTACTTAATTACTTAGAACTATCGTAACGTTAATACTAAAACGACGCATGAATAGAATTGTTCGCCTGACTGCTATTTTTCATTCTCTTGCAATTTAAAAATACTATAGACAATAAATTTGAACTCGAGGAGCTTATTAATGTTACAAATCTATACTTCTGGTAAAAAATTATTAAACACAAATATCACTAACAACAAGTAAACCAAAATCAAAGATAAAGAATTTGTCAATTCGACATCTTAGATCGAGGGGTGGACTGAAAATTTAGGCTTCACCATTTCTAAAAGTATCATAAAATTTATTACTCCTGTTATTTACAAGCTAGAATTGATTACAGTCAGTTGAAGCCTAAAAACGTCTGTAGCAATGGTATCATCAAATAAATATAGAACTGTAAAGGGTTAACATAAATAAATAAAAGTAAACAAAAGATCCACATTTCCTTTATCTTTAGTGATTAGGACTTATGATGGCTCAAAGAGATAACAAAATTAAGCAGTCCGTTCAATAAAGATTTATTAACGACACACGAGCCTTGGTGGACACATGGTCTTTGTAATTACAGGGGAAATAGAAATTAAGTGTTGTGCCTCCGATTTATGTGTGCACGGGAATATGATAAGGTCAGGGTGACCATAGATCACGCAAGTAAAGCCGAGACACTTTTCGCCACATCATACCTTTTAAATACCATATTGTACATTTTCAAACCCCGTCGGAGTTGACTCCCTTCAAGTACCCCATGGCTAGTGTAGGAATTGAAAATGGCCTTTCTTCGAATAATTAGTACTCCTCCCCTGATCTACATATTCCCTCATTCCCGAATAAAACTTTATCTTAATAAAGCATTAAAGTTAAATAACTAAGGTGAAAAACATTATTTCTAAAATTAATATATCTATGTGTAGTATATTAATAGGAATAATAATATATCTTCAATAGTGATGACTGATAAGTAATAGTGATAGGATACACAGTGCTCCCGAAAGAAATTTTGTTGAGCAAAATTCTTCACCACTAAGGGCTTCAATGTTTACATAGGCATTGTACTCCCTTCGAATCATGTATCTTAATTCCTCACTATAATGCGACTCGCGTCACTACAAAAACTGACGCATGAGGTGTAAAAACCAGGGTGAACCGGGACAGATGGTCACCCTGGGTAAGATGGACATTGCTGTCATTTTTTTTAAAACGGGAATGAGCTTGAACTCCATCTAATTGATGTATTCTAGTCCTCTTTTCAAAAACACCTGTATGATATAATACAACATAGCAATAATATATTTTAGAAGCGTGCTGTATTGTTTTTTACAACTACTACGACGAAAGGTGCCTTATTTGTACAAAAAAAAGGTTGTAAAAAGTAACCTTAAGCAGATCCGTATTTACGACTGTTTTTTCTATTATACTTTCAATCTCACGTTTCTAGCTTGAGGAAACACTCTTCAGATTTCAATCCATTCAATCATCCTTTTATCCAACTCTTTGTATTTTATGATGAGACTTAACCAACATCAACCAAGCGATTACAAAGCTGAAGTAGTATTATTACTATTAGAACCTTCCTTAGTGTAGACTTGTGCTTGTCTATTTATTAGTATTGTGCTGTGAGATGCTATCTTTCTGTATTTATTAGTCTACCAATTCTGTACAGATGGATACTATGGACAACTCCAGTATCTAAAAGTTGACATTAGAGATCTTTATTTAGACATTTTATAACTCCTTCGGCATCTGTTATGTCACATTTCTTCCAACCTCTGAGCAGTGTAGAATGTCGCATTGGTTTTATGGTGAGTAGGGTTTCCAGACTGAAACTAGGACTTTTATTATCACTTTACTTTCGTTCATGACATGCATCGGTTTTTCTAAATGTAAGAGAAAGAAACGAGTCCTGTATTATATATAATGGGGCCCGTTTTAATGGAACATTTCACCTAATACAATAAAGTTATTTTCCCCCAGATGACCAACAAACCAACACGAATCTAAGGTGTGGTTCTTTGTGAGACTCCCTCTGTGCTTATTACTATTGTGTAATAAAGTTGAGGCTTTTACGACACTTTACGTATCAAGACACTCTGTCTTTATGGTGGTAATAACTGCGATTGCTGTCTTGCATTTGCATTCTGTGTACACGTTTCAGCTGGACACTGAAAATGTCCCCACGCCATGCACACTCTAGTAATAATAGTAAAATAGAAAAATCCTAACATCTGTGAAGTCTACAACTGCAACTAGTAAAAATGTGAGCAAATGTAGGCTGGTTTTCAATTTTTCTAAAAGTTTTTCAAAAACTTAAAAAAGCCTGAGATGAGATGTTTAAAATTTACATAAAGTCATCAAGAATTTTATGCATTTTCACAAAGCTACGTAAAAGTGTAGGAAATATTTTTAAGAACATTAATATGACATTTCCCCTTGTACAAATCCCAGTATAGCCATGTAGATATAAAACATTATTTAGATATTCAGTTTGATTGACAGTTTTATGAATAAGTTTAATGTATGGTTTCGATTACGAAGCTTTTACAAGAGGATCATAAATGTTATGATAATGACCTTGGGAGATAATAAATTCTAATAACTTGCAGGATTGTAGTTACAACCTGATATTTTTTATTTTAATAACACGTCCAGAACCGTGTAAGCTTTCAGTTTGCACCTGTGATCTCATCTCAAGTGATTTTTGTTTGCTTTTTGGCATATGAAATGAATACAGGATATTTTCCACAGTTCCGTCCCTATGTATTTATCTTGGACAATAACGAGCTGTTAATAATTGTTGTATGTACGTACTTATTTTAACATATACTCTGTCTGCCTGCAAGACTCAAGTCGTAAAGTGACAGAATGGCTTGCAAAAATTAAGAATGTCATAAATACTTAGCATAAAATGTTTTAAAACCAACCCCATCCTCATCCTTAACTTGTCGATCAGGGTATGGCAGTATTTATTATGCGTAAACTATCTTAAATTTTTATGGATTTCTAGCTCTTTGTGTGTGGTTAAAAACAAACGTTCAAGAAAATCCATAAAAAATTCCAACTTGAGCCCTGTGGGGATATAAGTTGAAGTTGATAGCAGTACAAATGAGGAATGCAGTAATTAGCAGGTTATGTAGGGTTAAATTTTTTGTATACATACTTGACGTGGTTGAAAATTAAATAAAATTGAATTAGGATTGTTTACTCGACCTGCCACATTGTCAGTTTAAAAAATTAGAAGGAGATGATGCTCTTCAAATCCAACAACCTTTTTACACAAGGATCCTACCCAGTGGCGTAGAGGCATTCCTAGGGATAGAAGTTTGATTAAAAACTCCACCTTCTTCAAGTTTACCATGTTTCATAAACCTCCTGAACTTTAGCTCTTAACAACTAAGAGATTATGTGATTATACGGCAATAATCATAATGGTAATGAAAATCCTTTCATGACTTTATTAAACCTTCATAATAATCATAGAAATAATAATAAGTACTTAGATCAGAGTAATAATGTTTGGGCTATTTTCCAGCCAATTTCATGTTTAAAGTTAGTTTCTTTAAGTTCTGCCTTGCCCTTTTACCCTTAACATTTAATAAGATGACTGGGTATCAAAACAAGATCTCTTCATAACTTTCAAGCTCTCATCATCAGATCAAA
>JAQGBU010001661.1:0-11922 GCA_034698605.1 Isotoma decorata | reverse complement strand
GCCCTTTGCATTGGAGGTTACTACACTTGTTACAAGGACAATCAGCATTACTTACTGAATTGGGTAAAAAATAAATAATTATACATTTATCATTTTTTTAATAATTTGAAGTACAGGAGTGCACCGAGATTTTAAAAACATTGACAAGGTTAATTTAATTTGCGGATTTATGACAATCTCTTAATTACGCAATAAAAAACCTTCATAAAGTAACAAAATTTTTAAATTGTTTTAATTTAATTGTGAAATTTTCAAATTTTTGAAACTTCAAGAACCATTATAATCTTATAATCACTTTCTAAATACTTTTATAAAAAATTTTTAAGAAAACCCATGGAAGAGTTGATTTTGATCTTTAAATTTCAGGAAGAATTAACGAGGCAGAAATCCTTTTTAAGGAAACTATATCAAAAATCAACAAGGAAATTAAAGAATCTCCAGACACAGATCCATCTGGGCTTACATCATATATCTTCTGCTACAGTAAGTTCCTAGAACGTTTTGAAAGGTTCGACGAGGCTATCGAGGTGTTAAATAAACTGGTAGAAATAGAGAAAGGAGAAGGAAGTCTTAAGGTATTGGACTTTTTACTTGTGTGTCACATGAGAAAACCTGGGTTTGACTCGGATACTGAGGAATTTTCAAAAATCTTACAAAAAGTGAGAAGTAAAACATGTATTCAAAAATCACAAGGTTTATTGCCTAACCCAGACCAATTCCGAATTAAGGAGGGTGAGATGGTTTTTAATTTACGAGAAGTTGACTTCGAAATGATTGAGTAATAAACGACTTTGCTTAAATGTATTATGTTTGCCAGTATAAAATCTGGACAAATCTTATTACTACACCAATAAAGCCATTATAACACCAAACACCCTATATATTTTTACTTTTATGTGCTTCTGCATTGCCTCTTTTCCGCTCTCCTCTCGTTTAGCCATAATATTATTTATTATTTCACATGCATATTGTTAAAAGGACTCCAAAAAATGTTTTTAAGTTGTTTAGACCTTTTGATTTGACATCCAGATCAGAATCAGGACTGATCCACCATCGGTTCGAATTTAAAATTGACTTGTACACATTTATAGCAAATATTATTATATACCTCTATGAATATTTATTCTATGTTGTTAGCTACTCAATATTATAGCTCGTCTATGCGCTGGAAATGTAATAGAAATCAATATTATACTTTAATTAAAGGCTAACGGTTTTTTATCGCTTTTACTCATCATATACTACATACAAGGTTAAGTTTTTTTTAGTATTTTGAAGTCAATATCACAAACCGTGACATAATGGGCGAAAGGTGTGAAAACCGCGGATATGCTTCATGCTGGAAGCTGAAATTTGGAGTGGGGGTTGCAAATAGCAACTTTGCATGAAACCTGAAGTCTTTCCAATTAATTGCCGAATTCAATGATAAATTTTACGAATTTTTATTAGGCCTAGGCTCTGACTAAATCAGGTTGCATAGTTAAGTTTTATACTTTCATACAATTTATTAATTATTTCATCATCAATGAATCAAGACGATATACCCATATCAAAGTGAATTAATCTGAATATGCGAATTTTGATCAAAACCATAATGATCAGAAAAAAAACTTGAGTTATAGAATAAAAGCCAAAGTTCAATTTTACCTTATTTAATATTTGGAATGAAAAACAAATAGCAAACATTTAAAACCTTTGTGAGGCGAAAGTAATTACATTAACAAAAAACATTGGGTACAACACTTACATTTTTATATACTATGTACCAGGGCCGTATCTGAATTAGGGTTTTAAGGGTCGAACCCCCCCCCCCCCCCGAAATCTTAAAATTAACATTGGAGGGATAGGGAAGGGGCGGGGCTAAACCCCTCCCGAAATATATTGAGGGGATAGAAAAAACCCCCTCCGAAATTTTTTCTGGATACGGCCCTGCTATATACCAATAAGCCCTCTTGACTCCGTATAGCGTCGGGATGAGCCTCCCTTATTAAAAAAGAGTTTCTAATTAAAATTTTACGGCAGTTAAAATTATTGTGATTTAAA
This sequence comes from Isotoma decorata, assembly GCA_034698605.1. Classification (NCBI taxonomy): domain Eukaryota; kingdom Metazoa; phylum Arthropoda; class Collembola; order Entomobryomorpha; family Isotomidae; genus Isotoma; species Isotoma decorata. The sequence continues at coordinate 9,879 of JAQGBU010001661.1, read as the reverse complement.
ATCCAGCACCCTTTTCTGATCTACCAAATCTCGTTACATTCGGTTTTAAATCCTGGTAGTCCTTGTACTAAATAAACCTTAAAATTCTGAACTCGCTACTATTTTGTTGATCATAAAGTAAAATAATTCGAAAAGAAACAACCTTCCTAGGTGCAGCTCCTTTAAAGTTCTAAAAGAAATAAAATTGCATTGCCCTTGTCGAAACCCAGTTTAACTACTAGATTTTGATTTTGTGACTTTGAATCCTTTTCGAAATTTACGGAACGGAAGACTTTCCTTTACTTAAATAATGGTTTAAGTTTCTGACTCAATAATAATTCCAATAAGCTTCAAATGCTTCACACTAATGCTGGCTAGGAGAAATTGAAATCTGAGCACTAAAATATGAAGACGAACGTAGAGTTAATAAAATCCTCATTAACAAATAAAAATTCTTCTTAAATCTGTGTCTCTGTCATTCAAATACTTTCAAGTAAATACAAGCCAGTGTTAACATCCAATTTCATCAAATTTCATTATGCAAAACACACGTCTATTTGTGGTCTAACCTCTATAAGATAAGATCCAGTCAATGCAATCGTCATTTTTAAGAATCTGCAGAGGCTTAGAATGTCTCAAGGTTAAATATTTATTTATTTTTATTCATCGCCAAATCTCCTTACTTAGACCATTAAACTTTGACACCCCACAAAAGGAAAACTATAATGTCTTATACTCTTTGGGACTTTGGACTTGGAGTATATTGCAAGTAATCTTGTCAAATAGATGAACTGGGAGAGATATAGACTAGGTTATAATTATCCCAATAAGCACAAACGCATTGCCGAATATGGCCCATTGGATGACTTTGTGAGGCATCCTTGGGATATGAAGTGTATGGGTAATCGGTTACAACGATAAATGGGCCAATCTAGGATTTTTTCGGGCAAAAATATACCGGGGACTTCTATTTAAAAATTAAATGGCCCAAGTATCCATTGGAGGGGAAAAGAGTGTAGGGGACTTCTGCGGGAAAGAAGTGTTGGCCCAAACTTGGCAAAAACCTGGCAATGAACTAGGGCTGATGAAAGGCAGATTGGTATGGGCCGTCCTTTCTATGACAGTAGGTTGACTCAGCTCAACCTCACTCTACGGAATTTCCTGTTCAGTCTCGGTTAGTCTTTCCTCCCTCTTGGCGGCATATCATAATTCTGTGCGGAAATCAGACTACGATGGATTTGTTAACAAAAAAATTGCCTCCAGTCCCAGTTCCAAACTTAAATTTCGGTGTCATCGAATTTTTGGAAACACAGACGGTGGAAGTAGTTCCAACAAATTGGTTAGTTCAAGATAATACCATTTGTTGGTGGCCAAAAAGCTCATCAAGAAACGTGACAACGTGGATAAAGCATCGCAAATTGCCAAGTAATGATGGAACTTGGACGCAGTACGAAGTTCGATGCTTTCGGGAATACGGTAATCAGTGGTTTTGAAAGTGTTTTTCTTCTTGTTGTTTTTAAAATGTAAACATGCAGTGCTATTTTTCAGAAACCTACGTACAAGCACGGAAGGCAGCTAATAGAGCTTTAAAAACGTCTAATCTCGAATCGGAGGAAGAAAATATTTTACGTGTTCGAAAGAGAAAAAGAAATGCGTATTCATCGTCATCTGACTCGGACTCCGTCTCTCTAAAAGGTACGACTAAAAGGACGAATTCAAGAATTTCAGTCAACAACGAGTCTCTGTCGCTTTCAGTATTGACCCTTCCAAACTCTTCTCACTTGTTGCCAATTCAAGGTAAAAAAATATTTTTTTCAAAAAGATGAAATACCTCAGTTTAAATTTGAAAGATGCTTCCAGTACAGTAATAATACCTTGCGAAAATGATTTCAAAACTGGTATAATTTAGTTGAAATGTACGTAATTTTTAAAATTCTCGATCATTGCCACTACAGGTTCAAAGCAACCAGGCCAGCAAGAAGTGTACGAAAAATTTGGATTTCCTCAAGCGCTCCTTGAATCTGACCTCGTTCCTGTTACATCCCTGGGCACCCCACAGTTGGAATTTCAAACATCTGATTTTGGTAAAAGTTGTTGACTACAATTACAGGGGCTGATTTATTGAATTGAATTTGGATTGTCATTCACTTAATTGCAGAACTCATTGGACCAACCGGCCCGGCGGCAGTTGCTATTCAAGATAGCTTGCCTAGTGTATCAAGTAACAACCTTATTGATGTGATGAATCTGAACGTTCCAAGTTACGTAGGTATGAAAAAAACAAACTTTGTACGAAAAGAATCGAGTTTCAATGCCACAATAAGTTACTAAACTTTCACTCTAATTGTAGGTCTTGAATATAATCCACCCAGCCTTTCATTCCGATCCAATAGTCAGTCGAGTTTGTTTCCGTCTGCAAACTCGCAGGGGAGAGCTATTGAAGAGAAAAGAAGTGCCAGCAGTTCAGCAAAATCTCAACAATCAATTAACAGAATTCTACATACACCTCCTCCTCCAACCTCACAACACTGCAATTCCTCAGAAAATACTCCTCATTCAACTTTTGATGGAAGGGAAATTTCTTACCGAACTTCACAATCTCGTGAGAAAAACCCAAAGTTCGATTAATTTGGAAATTTTGATATTCCTAATTTTAATTAATACCCCTCTAAAAATATCCTTACTACTTTTAATTAGGTTTTCAAGAAATTGTTTTACGCCGATTAAGTGAAATTACTGAAGAACTCAAAAATCTTTCAAATTCAATTCACCAATCTTCAACTTCCCCTGCGTTCTTAGAAGGTCAAAAGATACCCGATATCCCTGTCCATTCACTGGAAAAACTGCATGAATTAAATGAGTGGGTCACCGACAAGGACAATGAGTTTGCGCTGGTACGTGGTTTGGTCTTTAAAATTATTTTAATCTTTCACCAAAATAATCTTATCAAACTAAATTGGGTTAAATGGATTTATTAACGATGCAGTTTTCAGTTCTAAGACTTATTGGCGGAGGCTGTATTGAAGAATTGACGCGATCCATCCTAGCAAAACTACTTGGAAGTGGATTGAAGTCAATGTTGAATTTTACTGGAAAGTTTGGAAAAGCGAAGTTTAGCGGATCAAAACTACATATTTTGTTAGCCAGTAAGATTAAAAAATTAAATTTTGACACTTTACATTAGCTGTAACTATGTACTATTTCTCAGGATTAATAATTCCTTTTCAATTATTTAGAAGCTGTTCGGGCTTCAAGAATAGGAGAATCTGCAACTGACAAAGAAATTGATCAAGCGATTATGAAATGGATTAACGGGGCAAAGGATAGGAACGGTGGACGGGAGAAAAGAAGGAAATGACTTCTCGTCGTACAAAACGGCGAAGAGTTCAACGGGACTACGAGTGTTTATTGAACTTTGTAAGAAGTGGTGAAAGTTTAGATAGTGATAATATAGAGGTTGGAGAAGACAACAACTTATTAGGTTATAATTTTTCAAGTGATCATACTAGTAGTGAATTGTTAAGTAATATTAATAGGACTGAACCCAATAGCAGTTCTCAGGAATTTACAATTTCTGATGAGCCTCAAAATAAGTTACCACTATCAGTTAGTTTGCCAAGGTGGGCTGTGCAGCACAATATTACACATTCTGCTTTTAATGATTTGTTACTTATACTTCGGACAACTGACGAATGTGTTGCCCGCCTTCCTAAGGATTGCCGAACGCTGCTAAAGACCCCAAGAGTAATTGAGGCAGGCCCTCTTTGTGGTGGCGAATTCATTTATTTTGGGATCGAAAGAGGACTGTTACAATTTGTTAACAAAGTTTTAACTAAAGCAAGGCATCCATTCTTACAAAACAAAAAAGATTTAATTTCTTTGACCTTCGGTGTTGACGGCCTTCCAATTTCCAAGAGTAGCAATTTATCGTTTTGGCCTATTTTAGGTAGATTTGATCAAATCGATAATAGTACGTTCGTTATCGCACTTTTTTTAGGCAAAGAAAAACCTAATAGTGTATTTGACTTTTTCAAAGATTTTATATATGAAGTGCAGGACTTAGAAAAAAACGGAATCTATTTCCAGGGCAAATGGCATGAGTTTTTGATAAGTTGTCTCATTGCAGATGCCCCAGCAAGAAGTTTCGTAAAGCAGTGTAAAATATTTAATGCATTTCATGGTTGTGAAATATGTGAACAGGACGGCCGATGGGATGGCCGTGTAGTTTTTACACAGTTAAACTTTAGAGTTCGGACTGATGCTACGTTTTTACTAAGAAGTGATGAGGATCACCATTTGGCTAAGTCACCTTTGTCTGAAATTACATTTGGTCTCGTTACCCAGGTAGTTCTTGATTATATGCATATGGTTTGCTTAGGTATTACAAGAAAACTTCTATATGTATGGGTCTTTGGAAAGGTCCCTTTTAAGTGGAACAGTAGAAGGGTTCAATTAGTTTCCGATAAGCTTATCCAACTGCAAAAATGTATTCCTTGCGAGTTTGCACGAAAGCCAAGATCTTTAAAGGAACTTAAGCATTTTAAGGCAACAGAATACAGACTTTTCCTCTTGTACACTGGAATAGTAGTTCTTGGTAAAGTCATTCCACCGTCGCAGTACAAAATTTTCCTTTATCTTCATTGCGCAACATTTATAATGCTTAGTGACCGGGCAAATGATCCTCAATGGAATATTTTTGCAAAGTCTCTTTTGTGTCTGTTCGTCCAAAATTGCAAGGATATTTTTGGAGATAAGTTTTTAGTATACAATGTTCACTCTTTGACACATATTTCCGACGATTGTTTAAAGTATGGATCACTTGACAATTGCAGTGCATTTGGTTTTGAGAATTATATGCAGGAAATTAAACGAATGATTAGAAAAAATCATAAGCAACTTTCTCAAGTTGCAAAAAGGGTGAACGAGAAAAGCTCATTGAATAATGTAGATGTCGGAATTGATTCGACTCCAAATAATAGGGAAATAAAATATTTTAAAAACGCATCAAAATTTTTGTACAAAGGGTACACTTTTAGCGAAGTAGAAGGAGATAATTGCTTCCAGTCTAAGGATGGAAAAATTCTGCTAATAAAAAATGTAGACGTAACTGATACTCAGAACCCTATTTTAAAATGTCACTGGATGGTCGAAACTGTTAACTTTATAGATTACCCTTGTGAAAGTCATAAGTTGGGTATTTTCGTTGTAAAGAGCTGTAAGCATGAGGACATTAGTGTACTACTTTCGGAAATATTAGTTAAGTGTGTACTTATGCCATTCAATTCTTACACACCTCTGTGTTCCGTTTACTAAAACTATTGTTGATTGATTTTGAGAAATGTAAAGTAATAAATCCGATTGTTTCTGAATTAAAAAATCTAGTTCTAAATTTATTGCATTGCATACTAAATGATATCCAATGGTAGGGCCATCTTTGGCATAAACTAAGGCCCCCTTGATTTCCCCTTCATGGGCCTTAAATGGTCCAAATATCCCATTGTTTAATCGTCGATGGGATAAGTTAGGGATATGACTGGCATTATGCCTGGTTCATCGCTGGCATCCATCTGTGGCTCATGTATGGGAAGGTGGCCAAAATCGGCAATGGGCCACAGAACATGAATTTAAAGGGCCAAGCAAACCCCAGTCAACTTGTGCTTATTGGGAAATGACCCAGATGATTTGTTCCCATGTGCATCTCAAATCCATCTTTTGTAAACGATAGACTTTCATCAGTGGAATACACTCCAGCGTTATTAATTAAAATATCAATTGTTTCATACTTTTCTTGTACTAAATTTGCAAATCTTCTGACTGAACTTAAATCTGCTAGATTTAATTCCATTAATTCCTGATAAATGTGTTTAAAAAAATGAAGATAATTACAAAACTGTATACTAATAATATTACCTTAAATAACCATAACGTGCACTTACTACTTTATTGGAACCACTGTTAAGTCGTATTTCTTCCATGGCCTTCTTCCCTTCTACCAAATTCCTGCATGCTGTGATTTAAAAAAATCAAAGTTTCCTCAAATTCCCTTTTAAAAATGGATTGCATTATTCCTTAAAATAATTTTAATAAGATGAGTGAATTGTCATATACCCATCACAACTCTGCATCCTCTCTTGGCCAGCTCTTGTGCAGTGAATTTTCCTAATCTGAAAATTATGGTTTCGTGATCTTTTTAAATTGATTTTTAAACACTTATTTTAAGTATTGACTAGAAATAACAAATCCGAAAGTATGAATAAGAAAAAATCACCCAGAATTCGCTCCAGTAACAATTGCAACTTTTCCTTCCACATTTTCTTCATCTCTATATGGCAGAGGTTTCACTAGCCAAATTAACTGAAAAATAACTGTCTTTAGAGTAAAAAAAATGAGCTTAAATATAGAGACATCATGATAGGCCATGGTGACAAAGAGACGATCAGTGTGTTTTACGGATTAGTATAATTTGATGTTATGCTTTCCTTTATCGAAATAAGACTCTCTTGAAAAGTTATACAGAAAGACTGTTTTATACTATAAAAGATGATTATACTTTCAAGCGTTTTATAATAAAAAATTTCAAAAAATTGCCAAGTGATCTGCCTTGAGGCATATATTAGCCCGAGTCTAGGGCTTATGTAATTGGCACATCCGTCTGTCTGTTCGTCTGAAAATATCTGAAGCAACCTTTAACCGATGGAAGGAAGTTTCGATTATAACTGTATTTTACGAAATCAGGAACCGAGTTCCAAGATGGACAACGTGGGTCAAATGGTTGACTTATAGGGGACCAAAACCCCCAAAATCATAGAAAGTGCACAAATTTTACATGGGGGTTCCAAATGGCAATGGTCCATAAAAAATGGCAAATTTTGGAATAAAATCTGGCTCGGGCTGCTGAAGCTGCGTAGGGAAGTTTTGACGAATTTTGGAGTAAAAATTTTTGCGACGTCGACACACCAAGGGTGAGAGAGAACGTAAAGATCGTTTCTGGTGACTGACTGTAAATTAGTAGCTGTTGTAACCAAGTCGTGGGAATCTTTCTCTTCTGGAGATAAAATGATTATTATTAAATCTTGTCAATCATCTGGATTTTTTATTGCAATTAGTCGGATTGAGAATAATTTCGTCTACTACTTTATCAAACATGAAGGACAAGAGTGTTCAGATGCTTGTTTCTTGAATATATTCTTGAATATGTGGAAGAATCGTGAGAATGACATGGAGGTAGGTGGAAAGTCTTGGTAATTCTGTGATAACTGGTTCATTCATAAAAACTGTGGCAGAATTGTAAAAATGTTGGATTTTGTTTGAATAAGCTCTTGGTTATTAAGAATATTTTTGTCTACGTTTGCTTTGAAAAATAAACGGCGACAGAAAATTGCTTTATCCCTTTTTGAAGGGGTTGAAACGATAATGCCTATGCATGGGGTTCTAATTCAAGTAGCTTATGCTACTTATCTTTATAAGCTCTTTCTGCAAAATCCCCCACATTTTTTATTATAAATAAACAAATAAAGCTAAACCCCTGGAAATCACCCAAAACAAGGTATTCTGAAGAGGTTCAAATGCCATTTCTGAATGTTTGGAATAATACAAAAGTACCTCGATCACACTTCACACGCAAGAGGAAAAATATATTTAATATATTATTTAATACATGTAAAGGCAAGTTTTACAAATATACTGAATCACTTTATTTCTTCAAAATCAGTTGTACTCATGTACTAAACAGGTGAACATGTCAAATGTTTTTAAAAAGTTAAATTACAACATGGAAATTGCATTAATGAATCGATAAAACTTGAAAGAGTTCCCACACAAGTTGAGCACAGTAATTAAGTAATATAATAAACACGGATGAAGAAAAATAAATTTTTACATTCCGCAAAAATGATGGAGAAGTACAGAGGAAAAGATTTAATGATAGTGGAACCATCATAAGGTTAAACGTCAATTCTTTGTTCCCCTTTCTGAACCCCATTACCACAATCAAAGCAATTATATTTTTTACAGGTAGCAGTGGTAACTTTAGTATAAATGCATTCAGTAATAAAAGGTCTATGTAATCTTTAAAAACCATTAATTAAATATACAATTATATTTTTGAATTGGAAAAGTATTAAAAGATCATTTTGAAATTGTTGTGCTTGAGGTTCAGAAATTTTGAGCAATTGCTGCCCATGGATTCTAAAATAGGAATCACGGTATTTTCTAAGCTAAACTACTTTTACTTTATAATACGGGGATCTAAATATAATTTATATATGAGTTATAATATTGTAATTAGTATGTGTTGGAATAACTAAAAATTTGTCAGATAAAATAAAACAGGTATGTTATATAGTTAAATCTTATTCTATGATTCCACTGCTTATAATGCTTATCATATTATCTAATTTCCAGTGGATGTAATGTTCAGGAGATGCTAGTATTTATAATGTCCAGAGGATACAATATCCAGTGGGACAGGGGATCTATATAATATCCGAGGGATCTAATTTCCGTGTTATATCCCGAACACCTCTAGGGTATTTGGGCATCTAATGAACAAGGGATATAATGTTCAGTGGGTCTAAGGGGCGGAATCGTATGTCCGTTCATCTCGAATTACTGACTATAATTAAATAGGTTAGGTTATGGAATGAAACTTGGCTCGGTTAAATCAAGTTGTCTGCTAGAAAAGTTTTAATGTGTTGATATATCATTAAAGAACTTGCAAAAAAGGCATTAGTTAACTCAGTTAATCAGTGAATACATTTGATTGATTGATTGATTCTTTATTTAAGTTTCAAGCCTTTTGGTACATTATTAGACCAGTCTTCCAAAGGGGACACATAATATGTAGAATTAATATGACTTACTTTAACATTATTGCTTCTATTATAGCTTACCTAAAACTAATCGTATTGTTAACATTTTTTTTGTATGTAATTTTTTTAAAAATGCTTTTCATCTTTTTTTCTCTCCCCCATATATAGTAACAACGCGCACGCAGCAATAGAAATGTAACGTTAAAATACAATATATTAACCTCTGTGAAATATCCATTTGTTGAAATTATAAAATGTATTCAAAATTAATCAAAAAAATTACTACACAAAAGCGAGAGAAAAGAGAGAAACAAAAGCATGGGAACAAAATTATAAAGTATCGGAGATACTTTATGTGAATGGAATGGTAGTGTCGTCCGTCCATCCGTCGGTCCGCCATCGCGCGCTCTAACTTTTAACGGAATCCACTTTTTCAAAATCTTTTTTCACATATGAGGTCGATGGGTCAAAAAGAAGGTTAAGTTCGATAATGGGCCAAATCGGCCGCACCCCCTTAGCTCCACCCTCTATAGCAGTTACACTAAAATCGCTATAACTTCACAAAGAATCATCTTTTTTCAATTCTCTTTTCAGTGATGAGTATAATAGGTCAAAGAGCCCATTTAACTATAGGGTCAAAGGTCACACCAAGGGGGTATGGTTGGGGTAAATGAGGCAAAATGAGACCATTCCATATTTTTAGTTACTAGAGAAAAAGGAAACTTTTGAAGGGATTTTCCGTCAAATCAGCCCCACCCCCTTGGCTCCACCCTCTATAGCAACATACTAAATACGCTATACGCAATACGCTGTGGTATGAAGCAAACAGCACATTTGACCCAAAAGGTCAAAGGTCATACCAAGGGGGTGTGGATGGGGCAAAGTGAGATTATTACATATCTCGGTCATCGGTGTCACACTGTATGGTACTATCGTTTATGACGTAACAACAATTTTTTCAATTTTAAATATCAGATTTTCAATTTGGAAATTTCAGACTTTTAATTCGAAAGTTCAGATTTTCAATTTGAAATTTCAGATTTTCAATTTGAAATTTCAGATTTTCAATTTGAAATTTCAGATTTTCAAT
>JAQGBU010001660.1:0-11932 GCA_034698605.1 Isotoma decorata | reverse complement strand
TTCCCAACACATTACCGGGAATCGAACCTTACAATCTTGCGTTTTAACAGGTTGCTAGCTAGACATTTTCATACCCACGAAAATAGTTCTTAACAAATTTAACAGTAGCAGTATAGAATAGGGAAATTTAACCGCACAGCAGAGGGAAACTGAACAGTAACAGTATATAATAGGGAAATTTAACCGCAAAGCAGAGGGAAATTGAACAGTAACAGTATAGAATAGGGAAATTTAACCGCAAAGCAGAGGGAAACTGAACAGTAACAGTATAGAATAGGGAAATTTAACCGCAAAGCAGAGGGAAATTTAACAGTAACAATATAGAATAGGGAAATTGAACAGTAAACAAGAGGGAAATTTAGCAGTTAAGCATGGGTTTAAAAAACTAAATACCTACGTCTGGTAGCTTTAGTTTCATGAACGAAATTAGGAGGGCTCGCAGTGCTTCCGCACATTCACTGTTGTTACTCAAAGCAGACTGAGGCCATTCGTTGTATGATCTCAAGTTGCCCTTTCTGGGCCGTTTTCAGCGTATGATTTTAGAGGTTAAATCCCCCCGAACTTGACGTGGGAGGGATAGGAGGGGTTTCTTGTATACCAATAACAATTATCCTATGGAATCAAGATTGATCATTGCCTGATAAAATCATTGTCGGTTCAGAATCTCAAAAGCCACTTCCATTGTAGCCTGAGGCTAGGCCTAACAACGATTTATGAAATGGCATCATATTTAAAATACGAATTTACGGATATTAATTTGCTGATTTAAATCTCAGCTTTCTTTATTGAATTTTAGAAACCAGTGGGGGTCCTCGTGGGGTCATTCCAATCACAAGGAAATGCAAATTGGCTTCGGATTTCACGGAAACTCAAGCTTACATGAATAACATTGATGCAAAATATTTGAAAGGCCATCAATACCGGAAGACGACAGACAACAGATTGAACCTGATTTATCCTTTTTAATGTAGATGAACGGCCCTTAATGAATTATTTCGGAGCACGTATTCTGTTGTCTAAGGACAAGTATACGAAACTAAGAGATGCTCCCACTGCCTTATCGAAACCAACTGCAATTTCCAACTTACAATTTTATTTGGAAATTAAACAAGACAGCAGTGATGGACCTTATGTGAATGCAACCATTTGAAACTTTGCACTGATTTTGAATGTTTCGACTTTACTTTTGCAGATTTCAACAGCAAATTTGTTTAAACTGTGCAGTGAGCATAAACCGTGTTTCACAACCCAATTATAAAATTCCACTCAAATTTACTAAAATGCTAATGCTGTTTTACTTTCAAATTTAATTAGAACTCTAAATTCAAAAGCATAACCGTTACTTAATGAATGTATTTCAAGATTATATCTCATTTTATTAATAACGAACTTTTTATGGAATTTTTTAAAAATCATACGTATTTTACATACTGGGGGATTACATCAGAAAAAACTTGAGGCCAATTTCGTTTTCTTCTCATTTTTGACTATTTAATTGATGATTATCAGGGCTTGGAAAGCATGCACTAAAGAACTCTTTTAGAAAACGAACTTTAACTTCCAAATTTCCAGACAAAAATTTTGAATGGCAAGGATAAAACTGAAACCATAGCCTTTAATCAGCTATTAATAAACCATGACAAATGGATGTAAGAAAGTATCGTTAGATTATCTTTTTGAAATTGAAAACGTTGTGTTGAGCGTTTGAAAGTGACGATCATGGTGTTCATCTGTTCAAAAAAATTGTTTTGTGAAATTTAAAATTTGGAGGTTGAAGAGACATTTAATCTGTTTTCACGAATGAGAGACCGGGGCAGTATGCAACATGTTTCCATAAAAATATGTCCCAATTTTTTGTGTTTTTTATATTTAAAATTGGGGGTGTGGCCGATTTGGCCCATCTTCGAACTTGAACCGTTGTTTGACCCTGTGAACCCATTTCTGAAAACAGAACTTGAAAATGTTCACCCTATCGAAAGTTATTTGAGTCCAGACAGACATCGTCAGACATCGTCAGACATCGTCAGACATCGGACACCATGAACGTTCACATAAAGTATCTAACGATACTTAATAAACATATTTGACTTGATGCACCCTATGGAGTCTAACTTGCCTCATTATTGCATAATAGTTGTGCAAGTAACCTGAATCAAGATTCTGGAAGCGATTGAACAGTTTTTAGCTCACTTAAATATTTTATTTGAACAATGACAAGTATTTAAATTAACCCAGAGGCAAAAAATGATGTGGATGCTGAGAACCCATTAACATTTAGGTTCTTAATTGAAGATCAACTCAACCCAAGGATGAATCGCTTCATGATCCTTCTCGTACAAAGACAACAACAATGCTAGACACTGCTCAATGGATAAAAACCAACAAATTAACATAAGCTCGTTAATACATAAAATTTGTCATTTAATTAAATATTTATTAGCTGCTAGTTCTTACTAAAAAAATAAAGTTACCTAATAACTTTGATTTAAAAAAACATATTAAAAATACATAAAAATCCCAGCTAAGAAATTTAATTCCCGTGGCCCAGTCTTATAATGAAATAAAGTACAGTTAATTTTGTTCCTTTTGGACTAATACAACCAAACTAACACTTTTTGAACATAAAACAAACAAAAAAGGTTTGCAAAAATATTTTTCGTTTAAACAACCAGAAAACTTTAATAAGATTTTAAAGAAACAATGAGTCTTTGAAGTATAATGAACTGAAAGTTTTAAACCCTATCTTCAGAAGTGGTTGTGCTTAACGTTTAACATCTTATTTTATGGCATCTTCTAGTTCATCCCTTAGCGCAAAACCTTACCAGTAACTTAAGCCACGTAACTTCTAAACTGAGGAATCTGCAGCTACTGATAAAGCACTTGTAGCCGGGCGTTTCACGATATTGCATACAATCGGAAGGATTTCCCCATCCGAGTAATAACGTACGAAACAAGAATTTAAGGCTGTAATTTGATATTTAAAAAATCCTTTTTAAGGAAGGAACATATACCTAATTAAAACAAAAGTATTTAGCTTACCCTTAGGTCTTTTGAAGTACTTTGAAATCAATTTTTCCTCGGAAATCGCTCCCGGATTTATACGACAAAAAGAAGTTAAATCTAGGAATAAAGTATCTAAATAAACCGTTGACGAGGATAACCTATCAAGAAAATATCTAAGGGTTTTTTCCCAATTAAAATTACCAGTTGGATATTGAGCATACAAAACAACCTTCAATCTAGGTGGATCGGAAGGTCCACTAAGTGGATTGCTCCTACTATTATTCAAAAGATTAAATTCAAACTCTTGTTCATTTAAAGGCCATCCAAACTCAAAGTCAAATTCTTCCTTTTTTTCATAACCCTTAAAAATCAAAGTGTCTAATTTTGGTGGCATTTTATCTGAAAATTTCATCTTTGAATATGAAATGTTTGATTGAATGCAAAGTACTCTTAATTTAGACATTTCAGAATATGAGTTCAAGTCTGTCCAAGTCACACCACAAATATGTAAAACTTCAAGATTAGAAGCAATTGTTTTTAAAAAATGTGCTAAAGGTAAAAATTTAAATATTTCCACAAGTTTTATTTTTTCATAGTTCAACTTAAAGGTGTGGAGTCTTCCTAACTGAATTTGCATTTCCAAACTGTCCTTTACTATTTGGGTGAAGTAGAAACTCAACAGATCAGTTCGTAGCACAAGCTCTCTAATAGAATCGCTGCACTTTATCACGTGCTTAAGCACATTCGCGTAGAAGGATCTTCCAATCAAACATTCTTTAACTTCTTGCCCTTCTAGAACACTTTTGAATTCAAATCTAATCAAATTTTTCAAAGAAGACAGTTCAAATTTTTCATTTGTAAAACTTAGCAGTCTCCAATTGTAATCTTCGGTTAGACGAAATGAATGGAAGCGTAATTTTAATGTGCTTAGACATGAGCAACTGTTTACCATATCCACCAACTGTTTTTGCTTACTACTGTCTAAACATTCACAAAAAAAGGACAACGTTTCCTTCGACTCGCCATCTACCGTCACACTCATAATACTTGATTTTTCATCCGTCGAAGGAATGGGAAGCTTAAAAACCCCATCTAGGCATCCAGGTTTTAAATAGTGAAGCTGGTTTATTGGCTCCACTGGGGTGTTCTGAGTTTCAGGATTCCCTGAGCAGTTTGTATACTGGTGGTCCCTTAAGAAACTTTCATTTGGGGGCTGCATTGAAATAGTTTGATTTTGAGGTGCCAATGAGAAATTCGGGTGTTGGGAATCCGCTTGCGAATTCTTAGACTTTTCTCCGACTGGAAAATTCAGATTTTCCTGTTCCGAAGGAACGCTGTCATTTTCGTGGTGGATTGAAACATTTTGATTTTGTTGCTCCTCTGGAAAACTGGAATTTTGTGGCTCAACTGACAAACTCTGATTTTGCGGAAAGTCTGGGAAATTCTGGTTATGCGGAACAACTTCTGAAAAATGGTAATTTTCCTGATCAAAGGGAAAATTGTAATTTTGCGGATCAATTGGAAAGTGCTGATTTTGTGGTGAAAAATTCGGATTTTGCGGATCAACTGAAAAATTGTAATTTTGCGGATAAACGGGAAAATGGTAATTTTGCGGATCAATCGGAAAGTTCTGATTTTGCGGATCAATTGGAAAATTTTGATTTTGTGGATCACTTGAAAAATAGTGATTTTGCGGATCAACAAAAAAATTGTAATTTTGCTGATCAATTGGAAAATTCAGATTTTGCGGATGAATTGGAATATACTGATTTTGCGGCAGAAGTTGGAAATCTATATTGGGATTCTGATGTTGAAATGGTTCTGGTCCAGAATTGCCTACCGTAAATACGGGCTGAGAGTTCCCTCTGGGATATCTTTGCTCATGATTTTCAGTACTGTTTTCTGTTGGACTTGGATCACTTCTCCCTAACAAAAATCAATGAATCCATTAATTTACATTTGAACCTAAAAAGACGAGTAGACTTTTTTCCAAAATATAAAAACCCCTTTGATCTATACCTCGAAATCGACTTGGTTGGGAGGAGCTCCGTTGGCCCCTATTATTCCGTCCCTTACGATTTAAATTGTGCCTCATTATCTTGCTTCCAACAAGCGAAGCAAATGTCTCTTTTGAAAAAATGTTTTATTCTAAGTAAACTAACAACTTCCTAATTCCACGTCTGATCAGTTTTCTTATTCCAAGATTTAAGTCAAAAAACCGCTGTAGATTCGAGCTCAAGAAAAACAATGAAATGATCTTAGATACTTTTGTTTCCTAAACCTAAACCAGAAGTAAATGAATACGACTTGACATTTCAGTCCTCTTAAATCCAACAAACATTCACTTATGTTCCTATGCAACTATTCAACTTCTTGCAAATTTTTTCCAAAATAAGTCTAGGAACTACCTTGCTTAGCTTTAAATTGATTGATAGTAATTTACAAGACTGGAAACAAGTTTTATTTTTTTTATTTTTTTTAAAATTATAAATATCTTCTTCGCATTACTTTGCACGATGGTAGCGAGTGCTTTTGATTTTTGATGCATCGTTGACAAACCTTAGAGGTTTCTTCTCTTAATACTCCCATATGCAATTGGAGCACGAAAAGGATACGTGATTTTTAAATGATATTCACAGAAAGTTGGGCAGAAGATTTAAAAAATTAAAATAAACTCATATCCGGGTTGTCTCAATCAGTGTCAATATGGGATAGAGGGCTTAGCACAATATATTCTCGAAACAGTTGAAGATGATCATGAGGCCCGTCGTGACATCTAGATGTGATGGGACAACTTTTATTACCATACCGGTTTGTCCGTAATTCCTCCGATGGGGCGTTAGATGGAGACTTCATGCCCATTACCCGCATGCCAAATTCTGATTTGCAAAGGATTCTGAGAACATGAATCTCATCTAGCTGCCTAGAAATATGTGTAGGAGAACTATACAGGATATTATTGCACTATGGATGCATTATGAAGGGATTTTGCGTTGAAATAGGTGATGCTCAATCCTTATGATGAACGAACATTATGAAGCTTATAAATAAAATCATTTATTGTGCATCACTCTGCCAGTTTGTCTTTTCTGTAGAGTGCCAGGTGTATTGGCTCTCTATGATTTCTAATTCGATTTAGCATTTGCAGGGGAACGTGAGAATACCTCGTGCTAAGCTGCATAAAGGAAATACTCCTGGCACTCTGCAGAAAAGACAAACTTGCAGAGTGATGCACTATAACTAAACATTATATTGCATCACTCATAAACATTTATTAGCTGCCGTTCATTACTAAAAAAAAGAATACTATACTTGAAATTCATAAGAATTGTATAAATCATTAAATATCAGTAAAAATAACTTAATCTCAAGGTTAGAACTTGTAACTTCCGATGCACATACTACTTTCTAAATAACAAAGCAAAACAAATTTATTATTTTGTATAGTTCCTTTGTATTTAAAATACAGAGACATTTAGTAAAGTTGAAAAATAATTTAGTCTCCAAAAATATTAAAATAAATAAAAAAAATCTTCAAGAGTCAAAGAATTAAAAATAAGTTTAGACCTCATTTACATGAAAGGTTGACACACGTGTAGCACTTTATTTGATATTCAGTCTTATTTATCCTGCTATGGGGTAAAATCACTAAGTTTTTTCCACGTTGTTTCTAAGCAGGCGAGTGAGTATCTTTAGACGAAACCTTTTGACCTTAGCGTTTTAGGATATTGCACACAGTGGGAGCCTTTGTACCAAACGGGATGTAACGTACAAAACAGCACTTCATGGCTATAATGTGGAATTAAAAATTCATTCATTATAATTAAGAAGCAAACATTTATAATGTTTATAAACAAAGAAAACTATTTTATGAAATTACAATTTCATTGAATTTAATAAATTTCAATGAATATCAATTTCATAACAGCTAAGGTAGCCTCAAAGAATCAAAAAATTTTTAACTTGCCATAAGGTGCTTTAAAGTATTCAGAAATCAAATTTCTCTCGGAAATTGACGATGAATGAATATTTCGATTAAAGGCAGCTAACTCAAGGAACAAAGTATCTAAAGATACTTTAGAATAGGATAATCTCCGAAGAAAATCCCTCAGGTTGTGTTCCCAACCAATTTGCATCATTGAACAATGTGGATACAAAACCACTTTCAATGCAGGTGGACTTGCAACTGCATTCATTGGTTGACTAGTACCACAGTTACTTAGGAGGTTAAATTCAAACTGTTTGTCATTCAAAGGCCATCCAAATTCAAAGCCAAATTCCTCTTCCTCCTTTTCAATTCCCCTGAAAATCAAAGTTTCTAACTTTGGCGGCAGTTTATCCGACAACGTCATCTCTGAATAGGGACGATTTGATTGGATGCAAAGAACTCTTAATTTAGACATTTCAGAATATGACTTTAAATCTGTCCATGTCACACCACAAATGTGTAAAATTTCAAGAGTAGAAGCAACTGTTTTTAAAAAAATATTTAACAGGCCAACTTCAAACTCATTTTTTAACTTTTCACTATTCAACTTAAATGTGTGTAGTCTTTTTAATTGGATTTTTGTTTCGGGACAGAATAGCATTTGTTCCAAGAAGAAGTCTAATAGATGAGTTTGTATCACAAGCTCTTTTAATAAACGACTGCATTTTATCACTTCCTTCACTACATTCAAATGGAACTTCCTTCCCTGAGGTTTAAGAGGAACGAGGCTTTTGAACTCAAATGCAATCAAATTTTTCGAATAAGGCAGCTCAAACTTTCTATCTGTAAAACTTAATAGTTCATTATTGTAACGTTTTGTTGGATGGAAGGAGTCCAATCCTAATTTAAGAGTTTTTAAATTCGGGCAGCTTTCTACCATTGAAATTAAGTAATCTTGCGTCACACTATCAAAACATTTAGTAGAGAAGCACAAGGTTTCTTTTAAGGGTCCATCCGTCCAGACGCTCGTCTTTGATTCTCCAGATGTCCACGGGATGGAGAACTTCAAATATAAACATTTTCCAATTTTTAAAACACTCATTTAAAGGTTTTCTTAAAATAATAATTCTTACTGGCAAAGTTTCTCTAGAGGATTGAATGTCCACATTAGGCTCAGCCTTGTTAGACGATACAGAGGGCTAAACAGAAAAAATTAAGATGCAAGCAACATTAAATACGTCTGGTCTATCCTATGCTAAATTAAACAAAGAGACTAACCCCGGGTTCCTCAATAATGTCACGTGGTTCTTGAACTGTTTCTTCATTTTCAATCCCAGTAGAGAGTTTTGTCTCCTGAATGTCGACGTCAACGACTTCTTTATTTGCAGTTGAAGGTTGGGATCCTGTAACGGGAGCCACTGTTTTAAAATTAATCCTTATTTCATTAACCATTGAATTTAAAATTTGAAGCTGATTTTTAATGTTTAATTGTACCACTGGCAACTCCTGGAGTTTCTGCCTCTGAGATGGGAAGCTGTTGAACTTGTGTTTCAGTGGTGGATGATTGTTGAGGTGATTGTTCGAGATCTGCTTCATCACCTTCATGTTCACTTTCAAAGGGTACGGAAATGGATTTAAGATGCCCGTTTCCCTCACCTTCATTGGCCGTGTATGGTTCTAGAGGGGATTGAGGTTGTGGAAGAAAAACCTCGTTCTGGGGACCTATTCGAAAATTCGGATTTTGGAGACCAACTGGATAATTCCAATTTTTATGGATCGCGGGAAAGCTCGGGTTTTGAGGCTGAATTTGGAAATTCTGATTTGGGGAATGCATTTGGAAATTCTGGGTTTGGGCCTGCATTTCATAATTCTGGGTTTGGGCCTGCATTTCAAAATTCCCGGTTTGGGCTTGTATTTGGAAATTTTGATTTTGAGCCTGCATTTGAAAATTCCGGGTTTCGGCATGTACTTGAAAGTTTAAATTTTCAGGTTCAAACGACAAATTCGGTTGTTGGGAGCGAACTGGTAAATTTGAATTTTGCTCTCCGACTGGAAAACTAAGAGTTTGTTGCCCGACTAAGAAATCAGGATTTTGCAGAGAAAATACTAAATTCTGATTTTGTGGAACAAATGTTGAATTATTATTTTGCG
Organism: Isotoma decorata; assembly: GCA_034698605.1. Lineage (NCBI taxonomy): Eukaryota > Metazoa > Arthropoda > Collembola > Entomobryomorpha > Isotomidae > Isotoma > Isotoma decorata. Next base: position 2,850 of record JAQGBU010001660.1, on the reverse strand, counting down.
GAACAAATGTACAGTTCTGATTTTGTGCAGCAAATTGTGAATTTAAATTTTGCAGATCAACCGGGGACTCCATATATTGATTTCCATGCCCTTGGTAAATCATCGGGCTGTGTGGTCCTACCGGGTAGTTTTGGTTTGGTTGACCCACTGACAATTGAAGCTGCTGTTGCTGAACTGGCCAGTTCTGATTCGGTGATAAAACTGATAAAATCTGATTTGGCTGCTGAATTTTGAAATTCATGTTTTGATTCGGAAATTGTTGTGGCCCATAATTGCCTTGTAGAAAGAGTGGCTGATTTAGTCCAGGCTGTACATTTCTTCCAGGGTTGGAGTCATGGTCCTGCGTCATTTGTATCATCGGTTGAGGATGATTCACGTCACCCCCTGATGACTGTGTAGCAGGAAAGGCATAGAGAACTGTATCGTTCACTTTTGGATATCTTCGTTGATTTTCATTCCTATTTCTCAAATCACTTCCGGAACCACTTTGTGATTCGTGTCCACCCCTTCTCACACTGTCCCGATTCTCATCCCCATTTCCTCGTTGTCCCTCCCCTTGTAATTCTATCACAAAACAATAGAGACTTTAACTCAACCTTTGAATCAAAATTAAGGAATAAGGGGCTCATTCTGAAAGACAAAATCCCTTAGAAGAACTTTACCTTGAGATCGATTTGTTTGGGGAGAGTTCCTTCGGCCTCTGTTATGTTGGCTCCTGGAGTTGGATTGCATTCTTTCTTTCCAGGAAATTAAACTCGTGCTTTTTCAACTTTCCACCTCTAATTCCTTTTGTTCAAGATGAAATAATCTCAGTGTCAGATGCTTTTTTTTCACTTTGGGAAATAACCAGTAGAAAATAAATACCATTCGCCTTTTCTAGCCAACAAATGTCCAACAGTTAAACAATTTTTGTTTACTAAAATGTTCCATTACTTTTACGCTACTTCTCCGATTCTAATTCTAGCAAGTATTTTGGGTCTCTTAAAATTGTTGGATACTTATTTTGCAGAGACTGTATAGCAGGAAGGAACAAGTACATTTCCTAATGCAATTTAAGGGTATTCAATTAGTTACTTTGTACACTGGTGGCCAGTAAAGGGCATTCCAGACTTGAATAATCTTGACCAATGAGCACACGAAGGATACGTGTTGTTTTAATGATATTTAAATAAGTTAAGCATAGGATTGGAAGTTGCTAGTTGAAAGAATAAAGAAACCGTATGGAGATTGTTCTAGTGAACATGAGATAGAGGACTTGGTCGAAACATGGTTCACAATGTAATACCCGTTGTTTTGATTGGCCATGAGCTCCCATTGTGGTCCACGTGAGGATCCAACAAGATGTACTTACAAATGGAAAGTGAAACAGTCCAGTCCTTCTGAGCATACGTATGTACGCTCCCGCATCCATCTCATTTGTATGATCTTGGCCCCATCCCCGGGGACAACTTTTTGTGTGTGCTAGCTAGCATGCCAGCATCCTAGCAATACTAGCATGCCAGCATCCTAGCAATACTAGCATGCCAGCATCCTAGCAATACTAGCATGCCAGCATCCTAGCAATGCTAGCATGCCAGCATCCTAGCAATGCTAGCATGCCAGCATCCTAAAGTAATATTAATACTCAAATTAATGGTTTCAAACATGTCCTGGGGAGGACCCCACAACCCTCCGCCTAGAAACACTTTTCCCAAAGACGTTTCTTTTTTTCACGTTTTGTTTGAAGTTTGTTTTACCACAAAACTTGATTTAGAACCCCCCACGCTTTGTAGTCTCTGCTTAAATAACTCACCGGGCCTGAACAGTAGTGGTTTGAAAAAACATGAAATGGAAATAGAAAATCAAGAAGCGACAGAGCCTGGATTTAGTTCAACTAACTTTTAAGGTTGCACATGTTAAATTTTAAAAAATTTTTAATTTGGACGAAATAAATTTGGTTCGTAGATGCAGTTTTGGTTTTGAAACTTTTAGGCCCCTTTGGAATACAGCTCCAACCTTTTTGAGGGGTTTAAAAAATTAGGGGTTCTAAATCGAGTTTTAAGGAATTTTGCATTATAGTGTAAATCATCCCCCTAAAATTACGAAAATCCATTAAAACAAACCTACCTTTTTTCTCTTTTTGTCCAAATGAGTGGCATGCATAACGATCGTTTCGCCGAACTGAAAAATTTTCGTCGAAAAGGTTTCGCGCTAATCACCACACAAAATTCGCTCATAAATAAATAACCATATCGTAAATCTAAAAGAAAACAATAAGCCATCGCAAGAATGTGTAATCGAGTGCTTGTGTTTTTCTTTTAAAACTACTTCTTAAAATAGAAACAAAAAACAATACAAGATAAGAATTCCAATAAGTCGTCTATTTACAACCCGAGTTCAGTGATTGCGTAAGTGATATTTTTGGGGCTTAAAAGTTTGAAACACACCTAGGTAGTGGTAGGGGTTTTTAGTTAACACTATTCTTTAGTCAAGCTTTAAAATTATTGATATCAACTAAATAGAAGTACACGCAACGAGTGGTGGTGGTGGATTAAATGCATGCCACAAGAAATATACAGTGGCAGTGGAAAAAAGTAATGGGGCATTGTTTCCAATGATAAAAACGATTACCTAATTTGATTTTTAGAAATAAGTACTAAGGTTTGTAGAAACTCAAGGGCCGCTCATACATGACATTTTCATTTATCCGAAAAATTATGGCCCACCGGCTTCCGCTCTTGAAATCGACGCGTATGAAAGGTGTATGATGATATGTATCGAGCCATTACAAAACCAGGAAAGCTCACTGCGTTCGCTTTCCTGCTTTTGTAATGGCTCGACAACTATAAGGCTATAAAAACGGTGTAATCA
>JAQGBU010001659.1:0-11934 GCA_034698605.1 Isotoma decorata | reverse complement strand
CCGTGGCAGTGCATAATACTTATTGGACCCTTGGATATTAAAAACTCTATTTCTAAACAATTCACGCATAATTTTTATATACCAAGGTTCTAACTTAAATTCACACATTAATATCGTACTTGTTGTGTACAGGAAGGCCATGGATTTAGAAGCTGAGTGGATCGTTCTCCTTCTTTTAGGATACGGTATGTATCGGTTGCTTTGTTGGCTAGGTAATAGATGTTTTAAACTTTCATTCAGCTTTGGGGGACACAAACGATGTTTTGATAAGGCTAAATTTTGTAAAGCTGTAGATAGAGCGATAGTTGTAAATTTAAATATTTTTGCGACGGAGAACGCAAAGGTTCTCAAAATGATCACCGAAGAGTATAACCAAAAGCTGGATGAAATTAGGAATGAGCATAAAATTACTCAAGATCGTCTCACTACTCTTGTTGCTACATCTGTCAAAGGTTTAGAATTGCTTAGACAGAATTGTGACAAAAAGGTAGATACGGTGAGCCTTGCAGAAAACTGAGCATAAAACGGTCATTAAATCACTTTATGACTATATGGACGTAAAGATTGGACAAGAGGTCAAGGTGTTAGGCCAATACACTCATACGCATATAGAAGATGTTAGACGTGATTTAACCATAGAGATGTTGCATAAATGGGATAACATCAATCATAGACTAAAGATAATAAGAAAGACAGCTCTTGAGAGTTAGCCATTTGAGGCAAGTTTTAAGCTTCGCCCCTTACCAATCATAATGAACTGAAATGCTTTCTCCAAATTTATGAGGGAGAACCAAAATTGTGTATGTAAACAAATAAATATTAATTCAACTTTCTCACATTTTTAATTTCCGTTTTTCGTTCCCGTTTATTGCAATTTTCGACTGATCACAGGACAAAGTTATCTACTTAAAGAAAGGTGCTTATTTTCTATTTTATATTTATGAAAACAATGAGAATACAAGTTTATCAACCGATTATCACATAACTTATTGGTTTCGAAGGTCTCGTCGGGTTTGATGCCAAGATTTAGATTGTGACCATTTTTCATTAATGTCCTTGACCATTCGAAAGAGTTTTGCTCTAGTAAACAGTTGGATCATCAAATGAACGTGGTATTTGCATGTCTCATCAGCACTTTCTAACCAAACTTTTACAGTTGGAAGTTCTTTTAGTTGGATGATGATATTTTTTGTTACGTCTTTACCAGTTCCATTTAAAGTTGTGGTTGCAACTTGCAAAAATATTTTTGACATTTCAATGAATGCCTTTGCAACTTGTTCCGATATCATATTGCCATAAGAAATATTGGCGAAACAACCCTCGAAAAATTCAGAATTATATGCTTTATTAACGATCATTTGATGACTAGGATTGTCGAGCATTACCTTACCAGATAAAAACGTCCTACAGTTTTCACATTTTTTTTGTTTTGCCACTGCTTTTACTGCATAATTTGCCATGTAATTAGCAACATTTTCATCCTGCAAATTCAGTTCTGTACTCGCAGAGTATTTTTGCTTCGAGTATAAATTACAATGCGTGGGCACTAAATTTTCAACCGATTCTTCTTCAAAGTCCGAAAAGTTAACACTATCACAAGAAAAATCTAAATTTGGCTCTTTGGGTTTATCTAGTTTTTTGGTTTGGAACAGCTGTGACAGCTTACTAAAATTATTATCGGGACTGTTTTGTTCACTAAAACTCTCGCAATTTGATCGTTCCGACTGTCGAATCATTGACGTGAGAAAGACAAATCGAAAATTGTGTCGAAACTGACGAGCAGTTGGAATTTTGCTCCATCCTCCTTTGCTTCGTATAAAAAAAATAGATTCTCAAGGCAGTCCTGTTTTAAACGACGTGTCAGTACATACCGATAACCTTCTAGTTTTAAATCTTGGATAAGACCCTTAATGCCTTTAAGGGTCAGTTCCAGGCCATAAAAGCAGTCTGGTTTTGTTGCATTTTCAGAAACGTCTAAAGACTGAACAAACTTTATGTATTTATCAAGCACTTCTATATCATTAGTCAAAAATATTGCTGATTTAAACTTTTTGTTGTCTTTCTCTTTTGATATGTTCAAAATCGGCAGTGCCCGTTGCTTCTGAATTTATTATGCCGAGCATCATCATCGTATTCATCCCTGCAGATACAGTATGACTGAAAAGTTGAGTAGCTAGCTTCACTTTCATTTTAGAGTAGTCTTTCACATTGATGTGGTGCTTTGTAAGTCTAGGAGCCATTCGTGAGGGTAGTTTAGTGTCTCTGTTATAAAATTCTCTAAGATATTTCCACTTCACAAATTTCTTATTTTCCCTGGTACTTAACTTAGATCCAAAGAAGAAAGTCTTGGTCATTAAGTTATTTCGAAATAACTTTAATAAATGTGGAACATCGTGAATCATGTATATCTTGGATCCACGGAAGTTAATGAAAGGCTTACTACACGTTACACCTAATCGCCTATAGAGACCCTGATTTGTAAAACTCATGTCACAAATGCCTATCCTTACCCGCAGTCCTACATTCGTTAGCGCTTCCAAATTGTCTTTAAGTATTATGTCTAACATATTACTGGTAGTGTTAGATTTTGAATAATAAAAGGAAACTGGAAACTTCCAGCCACTTTTAATGCTAGCCACCATCACAACTAAAACCTCAGTCACAACTTCTAAGTTCCGTCGTCCCTCACCTAAGTCTTTAATTCCTTCAAACTTTTCACGGAATTTGTCAAACTGAAGGCATTCCTTAATTGACATCTCATCCCAAACGATAACGCAGTCCTTATTCGAGTCACTCATTTCCAAAACTGAAAGTCGAATCAACTCCAGCAGCTCTGGATTAATTCCAGCTTGAAAGTCGAGAGGGGCAATCCATTTTTTCAAAGTTCCTAAAGCAGGCAGTTTGAAACCCATTTGTTGCAATGTTCTGTATAGAAAAAAAACTCCTATTATTTCAATCCTATAAAGGAGATTCCTATTATTTCAATCCTATAAAGGAGATTCCTATTATTTCATTATAATAAAGTATTATTTACCTGTATCCTTTTTGACCACATGAGTAGAAAATTGTTAAGGCCGTTGTCTTTTCAGTAATGCTGAAATTCGCCTTCTTGTTCTTTCCGTAGCGGTCCAACGTATTTTTAATCTACAAAAAAACGAAGGAGCAGTTTTCTCCAGTTTCTCTATGTTTTTCAATAATTTCGTCTTAGCTTGTGTGATATTAAGTTTTCCTTGCAGTCGTCTGTTTTGCTGCAATTTTGCCTTTAGTTTTTTGCGTAAAACAGAAGAGCGCTCAAGTTCACTTTTGGCCCTTAGTACACGTCGTGTTTCTTTACGACCTTCTGATTGTGACAGCTCTTCAGAAACTGTGAACTGTGGCAAATTTAAGGGAGTTAATGCGTGTGGAGGTACCACTTCAGTGCATAGGATAGGCTTAGGTGCAATGGGTTTGAATCTGTATAGGTTCACAAAAAATGTTTTATTTTACTTTAATTAGAAAATTAAAGATTCAAATTGAAATATTTACCTCAACGTTCTCTTCGCGTGTGTAAGTTTTTCCCTCTTGGGAGTGCTTGTAAAGTCGTTGTTTGCATTCATGTTTATTGGGTGGAGAACTGCGTCTTCAGGGCTTTGTGTTACAGAGGAACTAAAATATTTTAACATATTAAAGTTAAGTAATGAATACGATCAAAATTTGAAGAAATATTTAAAAGAAAAAATCAAAAGTAACGCATAAATTGATAATTGATTTTGAGAATCACATTTTTCTCACCTTCTGATATGGACAGCTTGCAAATCATTTTCTTTATTTTCTTCGTTAACTTCAATCAACGGCAGAGCTTTTCGTTTTAATCTGCACTTGCATCGCTCCAGCTGGTCTTTCGGAAAGTGCACATTGCAAACTTTGTAAAAAGTTGAAATCGAACTTTCGTTGATACCTAGTCTTTTAATCCAAACTTTTTTACGTTCTGGACCAAACAAAACACTTCCGATAAACCATTGTTATTAATATTCTGATTTCAATTATTTGTATAATTGTATACAAAGAATTTTAGAAAATAATGATGTGGAGTAGTGGAGCTCTAGACTGGCAAGTCTCTTTCAAACAAGCGGGCCAAAATTTTGGCATATGAAGTCATGTGCTTTTTTAGGGGAGGGAATAAGTATTGCTATTGGTTTCTAGCGATTCTTACTGACCCGACCTCATTGGGCATTTAAAACTTACCGAGTCAATCTGATTGGACTTCTGGAGGAGAAAGTATTATTCGTGGTTGCAAGAAAAATACGTTGATCGAGCTGTCTTCTTACTATCTTTAGTCTATGAACATCAATAATGATATGTGTAAGTAGAAGTAGAAGGACAGATGAGAATGGATTTGCTTTCAGGGAAACTATTTTCTGTACTCTCATCTTAAGAATCTCAGGTAAAGGAATTGGCGAAAGTTGCTGCACCTGCGGTTTCTCAGGAAGATCCTGTTTTATCCGATCTGATTGGGCCTAGTTACGTTTTTCCTAACGAAAAAACTACTAGCATCAAAGATTACGTAGATTCCAAGGTAAGGGGTATCGGAAAAGCTATGTCCAATCAGAAAGTCGTTTTGAATTCTCGTATAAATAAACAGATGGATAGAGCTATACAAGAATTCAGAACAGTCGAAGGTTTTTTAGGTGATTTTGAGTCGAAATGAAAGCATGAAATGGGCAAAGTGACAGCATCTGTAGATATGCTTGCAAACACAGTTGAGAATCCTGTTCTCAATATCACAGAGCCTGTCACGCTAATTAGTCAACCCTGTATAAATCCTGGGCCTACTGAATGTTCCACACCAGTCAAGGTTACGCCACCTGGTGTTGTAATTGAGAAGTCTGTGGCAAACATCAGTTCAGTCAGTAGCTCCGCCCCCATCATTTACATTGTTGCCACGAATATCCCAGCTCCGAAATTCAACCCTAAGTTGGAGACTGCGGACAATTTTTTGATGGAGTTGGAAGCGTATATGCGGAGAAAACGACTTCCAACTGAAGATTGGTTTGTAATGCTTACTCCCGTCTTCAACCAGGATGAACAGCAGAGTCTTTGGTGGAAAAGGACAAAGCTGTTTGTTCATACCTGGGACGACTTCAAGACCCACTTCTTGCCCATGTATGCGTCCGAAGCGGCCAAGCATATGACGTTGGAGAAGTTGCTCTTGAGACGACAACAAGGTAATTACCCATTTCAAAAGTTTGCTTTTAAAGTGGATCTGCAATACAGGAAAGTCCATAAGATGTGTAATGATGAAAAGCAAAGCGAGATTTTGTCCTTCGTCTCGTCTATGGCTTAACCTGCATTGAAACCTCATTTTTTAGCTTGCAATGCCAACGACTTATACCAGCTGGTACAGTTTGCAAGCCAAATTGAAACCCCTAAGGCTGAAAACAAGAAGTCCGATGGGGATAAAAAGAATGGTAATGGCTTCAATTATCAGAAGAGTTTTGAGAATCGAAACCAAACCGTTATCGGTAAGAATGATAAATCTAATGGGAGATCGGGCAATAACAACGAGTTTCGCTCGAATGGGAATACCTCTGCGTCCAAGGACAAGAATCGTCCAAAACAACAAGGAACTCATTCTCATTCCAACCGTACTGAAAATCAGAGTTCAAAGTTTTCAGGTGAATGCTTTGTGTGTGGTAAATCTGGTCACAGGGCCATTCACTGTTCACAAAAGCATGTAGCTAAAGCTGCAAAGGTAAAGATTGTTGGACATGTTGAGGCTCCTAAGGATCCTGAATCGGTTTCTCCTCAGGAAAATGGAGAGAGAGAGTAACAATCGACGGATTCGTTGTTTTTCATCCTCTTGTTTAGAATCCTAGGAGAATTGGTCCTAAAATTCGTGAACATATGCTAGATAATAGTTATCATGGTCTAGTAGATACGGGATCTACTGTGTCCATGATTAACTCTAAGTTAATTCGTTCGGGTACGAAGTTGATGAAATGGAATTATGGACCTATCCTCATGCTTGATGGTAGCGAAGTAATTCCTGATGGTTGTCTTACTGTTAATTTTAGATTAGGTAGTCGACATTGTGTTCATAGTTTTGTTATTATGGATGCTGCTCAGTCTTATTTGGCATGGATTTTTTGCATTCATGGGGTTTATTGATAGATATGAAAAGATCTATATGGGGTTTCTCCGACTCGTGGCCAAAGGAACAGTATCCTTTACGGGTTTCAGAGAGCTCCGATGGTTGGGCTCTTCATCTGCTGGTTCTTTCTGATTTCGAGACCGATGAGATCAAGGAACTTTTGAAGAAGTTCCCTGATGTCATCGATGCTACGTTGGGACGTGTCAAAGCGCTTAAGCGCCTCATTCAGTTGATTGAGGATTAGCCTGAACGTCAGAGACCGTACCCAACGTCTCAATTCACACATGAGGAAATCAATAGGCAAGTCGATTGGATGTTGAAGAATGGGATTGTTAGGAAGAGTAGTTCCCCCTACGCGGCTCCCGTGCTTCTACGCGAGAAAGTGAACGGGAGTTGGAGGTTTTGCGTAGGCTAAAGGCATGTGAACAAGGTGACCCCTAATGATAGCTTTTCCATTCCTCGCATCCAGGACCTGTTGAGGAAGTTGGCAAATGCCAAGTATTTAAGTACTTTAGATGCGAAAAAGGGATACTGGCAAATCGAGATTGATAAAACTAGTAGGAAATACACTGCTTTTTGTACTGAACGAGGCTTATTTGAATATAATTGTATGCCTTTTGTTTTGAAGAATGCGCCCGCAACATACCAGCGCATGATGAATGAGTTACTTGTGGGTTTGGATGATTTTTGTTTGGTATACCAAGATGATGTTTTTGTGTGTAGCCAAACTTTTTTGAAGCATAAGGAGCATTTGGAGATTGTTTTAGAACGGTTTAGAAAAGCCGGACTAACTCTTTCTAGTTCCAAATGTCAGTTTGGGAAAACGTTCGTGAAATTTTTGGGTCACATAGTTTCCGAACATGGTAATGGAATGAACCCGGATAAAGTAGCTACTATCAAGGCGTTCAAGATTCCAACTACCAAGGAGGAGTTAAAGGGATTCTTGGGTCTCTTAGGTTGGTACCAAAACTTTGTTGAAAAGTTTGCCCACCTTGCTGAATCCCTGTATTCTCTTACTTCTGCCAAGGTGAAGTTTAAGTGGACACCTCGAGCTCAAGAAGCTTTTGAAAAATTTAAACGTGCGGTTGTTCAAGACTTGGTCTTGTCGCACCCAATTTTTGGTAAGCCATTTATCTTGAAAACGGATGCTAGCAACCTGGGGGTTGGCTGTGTCCTTTCTCAGATCCATGATGCAGGAGAAGAAAAGGTAGTGTCATTTGCGAGCAAACTCCTGGATAAGGCTCAGCGCAATTACATTCCTCAGAAAAAGAGTGCTATGCAATCATCTTTGCACTCGAGAAGTTTCTAGAGTATTTGGAAGGGCACGAGTTTGTACTCCAAGCAGACAATCAGGCTCTCGTATACTTACGATTCCATGAAGAATTCTAATCAACGTCTTATGCGTTGGTCCTGGAAACTTCAGGAATGGTCGCCTGATATACAATACATTCAAGTTCAAGATAATGTTGTGGCAGATGTTTTGTCTAGAAACTCGATTCCAGATGATACAATAGTTGATGGGGAGCCGGATTACTTGTATCCACCCATCCACTGTTGCAATCTGATGCTGACGTGTCGTGTGGACAAAGACCGGATTAGGAGACATCAGAAGTCTGCTGCTGAGGAGTTAGCGAAGAAATACTCCTCAAAGGACTTTATCAAGATTCAAGACCTACTGTACAGAGTACAGGAGAAGAGTGTGGTTCTCGTGATTCCTCCCTCGCTCATTCCCGAAGTCCTTTACCAGTTTCACGACTCGGTGACTGGAGGTCATTTTGGTGTTGAGAAAACTTTGGCCAAGTTGTCTCAACGCCTTTACTTTCAGGATATGAAGAAGATCGTCGAGGAATACATCAAGACGTGCGATGTATGTCAGCTAGTAAAATCTGACAATAGGAAGCCACCAGGCTTGATGCAATCTGCTCCTGTTACGAGTCCTTGGACAACTTTGTACATGGATCTTATGGGTCCATACGTGAAATCAGCTCCGGGTGGGTACACTTTCATTCTCGTGGTCATATACGAGTTTACTAAGTGGACAGAGATCTTTCCACTCCGTGATGCTACTGCCGTAAGAATCGGTAAGGTTCTGGAAGAACAGTTGTTCTGTGGTTCTGGTATGCCTCAGACTTTGGTAAGTGACAACGGTACAAATTTTACTTCCCATATAATGAGCTAGTTGTGTAAACAATGGAGCATCGGGCAGCGTTTTACTTCCGTTGACCATCCTCAGTCAAATTTGACTGAACGTGCAAATCGCACGATAAAGACTATGATCAGAGCATATTTGGATGGGCAGTCATAATCAATGGGCAAAATTGCTACCTTTTCTAAAGTTAGCCATAAATACTAGCAAGCAAGAATCAACGGGTTTCAGTCCATCTGTTCTCATGTTAAACAGAGAACTTAATTTACCGTTCGATACTATCGCTAGCTTTACTGTCTCCGAGTTGCATCTTTTAACAGGACTCTTGCCCAAAGCTCAAAAAGACATAGTTTTTGACAGATCAGAACGTTATTCTAATTTGCTTGATTTGTTTTGTAAAAATCTAGAAAGACCCAAAGAGAAGCAAAAGTCTCATTATGATCGGAGACACCGAGAAGACCATTTCCAAGTCGGGGACACAGTGGTGATGAAGGATACCACTTTATCCAGCAAGGATGAGGGAGTAGTGGCAGGCCTTTGCCCGTTGTACCGGCCTTGGGTGGGAAAAATTAAGAGGGTCCATTCAGACCTCAATTAGGACGTTGAATTTAAAGATGGCTCAGTCAGAAGACCTCTTCACATGCAACTTTTAAGGAGATATTATATCCGTGAGAACGAGACTACGGATACATCTGACATCAGCAGATCTTTTCAATATCCGAATGATGTCTCAACTAACGATGACAGAGTAATCTCCGACCCTCTGACCACTTCTGCACGTGACAACATTGACAGAGAATTTAATGTAGATACAGCAGTTATGGAAAGGGATTTAGAAATTAGTAATGAAATGGGCGATGATGATTTAAATGTCAGTAGTGATATAGATTTAGTTATTGATAATGATTCTTTAAATTTAATTTCTAATGAAGATTTGGTTAATAATAGTAATGATAGTCGTAGTAAGGATGAGAATGTCAATATTAGTAAAAGTGAATGGTTCGAGTGATGGCCCGTCACCCGTATTGTTGACGCCCATCTACGAGAGCTTGGAGAGTTCACAACGTCCTAGCGGTCAATCTGAGTCAAATGCAGGAATTGACACGATTGAGCAAAATAACGTCGAATCAGAGGTTGAGCCTCGGAGAAGTAGTAGGCTTCGCAACCAACCTCGTCCAAACTACGACTTGACAAAGCGACATAAACAGAAAGGTGTCCTTCACTCTATACGCTCTGGGATTTAATCCTGTCAAAAAGCCATGACCTACCATTGAATATATACCATGAGCCGGATGGAATATACGGCTCATTGGTCTTCTTTGATAATGGATGTGCTACTGACGCGGAGAGAATGGTCTCATTTGTGTTGTCCCTTTTCTTAACGATGTTGCGTCTATGGTATGAAAGAATAAAATAATTGGTTCTGGAAATGAAAAGTTGGATAGAAAGTATAAGTTGTGTCGGATGAGAAAGTGTAGTGTCAATATACTGCCAAACTGATCAGAGAAACTGCTAGGATTGTGTTCCTACAATCTCTTGTATTTATTGAAAGGATTAAGTTTTCACTCCGTAGTTCGTAACATTAGTCTTCAAATTTGCTCTTAATTAATCCTATGTTCCGTTTAGGAGGGGAGTGTGACCCATGTCATATCACACATGACCATGTGTCATAATTAAGTTTGTTTAGGTTACTCACTCCTTACTTTAAGATGTTCTATAGGTAAATTTATACTTCCGTAAGGTAGTGTGGGGATGCATCCACCGACTTATGCATGGGGCATTTGATAGAGTGGCGATGCATCCCCATACTAACATATCAGATAGGGGACAGTGGGACAGTATTCCACACTAGTACATAGGGTACTTGATAGTGTGGGGATGCATCCCATACTTATGAATATGGTACTGGATGGTGGGTGGATGCATCCCCATACTAAGGTACCTGCAAGTTTAAATATGGCAACAGTGGTTGTAATAGAAGTGAAGCCTTGCCGGTGGCGCACATGTTGGGTTATTTTAGGTGAGAGCACGCCTTGTACAGGTTGATCACCAGGAGGCAAGGCATGCTCCCATCCTATGCATGTAAATATTGGTTGTATAGAGTATGACATCGGGAATATGTGAGCATTCAGTCTAATGCCTCCCGGGGATAAACATATAGTGGTTCTCCGCTTAAGATAGTTTTTCTTAATTATTGTTTAGCCTTCTTTAAAATTAAAGTTAGTAATAATTAAGTGTTCAATAATTATGGTTTCTTAAGTGATGTAAATAAAGTTCACTTTTATATTAATCACTTCGTTTAGGTGGACTTTGAAGGACTGTTGAGTCCAAGCATCCTAAAATTAAGCTAGTTCCAGGTCAGCTTAGGAGAGCTAAGCGTTACACCCCCTTCTGACCATTATGCTTGAGGACCGGGAATGTTATCTTTTTAATAAGTTGTTTTATTTTGCTTTCTTACGATAATGAATCTCTTTTTGTCCATGACTCCTTCGGAGAAAAGGTTGACTGCTCCGGGAATGTATATCGCATTTTCTATCTTGCATTCAACCCACTTCTCTTGGATGAGAGCTTCAATATCCACAACACCTTGTCCCAGTGCCATTAATTTTTCATTGTTAGTAAGGTATACAGGTTGGGGTGTCTCGTACTCTTAGTAATTAACTATCTAATCCTTCCCCCCTGTAAAGTGTTTTGAACCCCCCTGTCGCTGTACCATACGCTGCTTTTGAATTCAGAAGAGGGTCTCATCTTCCCCATGAAGGCCTGACAATCACCATTCGCATTTTCTGCTTTATTTTTTTGAAGCTGATTGTTCGAACTGCCTTGTTTCGGTTTTTGATATTCCCTTGCCCAGTTAGCAGGTATTCTCCAGTTGTTGCAGTTTCCTTTCCTTTTGACTTTTTTTAGGAGACTTTTTCTGCCCGTTGGAATTCTATTGCCGTTTTCCCTTGTGATTAGCAGAAAAGGCAGCAGTTTTTACTAATGGCTCACTGGTTTCGGAGTCTTGATTAGCAACTAGCTCTTCTTTTTTTAATCTTGAAAGAAGATAGTCCATCGTTTGTTGTAGTTCGGGGACGCTGTCCCATGCTGTCCTGAACGACCCATATGTTTCGCCTAGAAGGGATAACACGATCTTTGTTACTACCTCGTATTCTGATTAGACAATCCCCATCTCTTTCAGAGAGCGAGCCAGGTCTTCTATCTCACCAAAGGCCTCAAAAACTGACTGACCTCGGGTCATTTTGTAGGTGTTAAACTTCGTGAGGGTATTTTGTTAGTTCAGTTGGCTCCGAATTGATTTGGGCCAGTTTATCCCAGATCTGTTTCGCTGTGTCAAAGCCCTAAATGTGGGAGGTCTGTCGGGCATCTAGTAAGGGCACTATTAAGAATTGAGCTTGCACATCATCCAATACCCACGCCTTCTGCAGTTGAAATCTCTGAAGCAATTACTGAAGTTCCGTTGACAATTTCCCATACCTCAGGTGATTAACCTTAGCCAGATGTTATTTCGAAATTTGGCTTCAAAGTTTTGTATATGTGTAAAACCCATGCAAAAATGCACCTTAATGTAACGACTTTGAAAAACCGGTAGGCTTTACCAACTAGGGTCATTGAAATCAAATCCTTATAAAATCTGGCTTCAGATTTCATGTACCTT
>JAQGBU010001658.1:0-11936 GCA_034698605.1 Isotoma decorata | reverse complement strand
ATTAAGTATTGTAAGTCATAAGTCCAGTACCTACTTCGCAATTTTAATTTCCAGTGATGTATTTTTGGGTTTTTGTTGTGAATGTGAATTGTTTATTACCTATGTTTGTTTGATGATGGGGTTGTTTCGTTGTGTGTCGAATCGTCGAATGTATTTTTCATATACGCAACAAGAAAGGCAGTTACTAACTATGCGGCTTATAATTAAGCATAACGTTACAGATAATATTTCAACCTTGAACCTTTGAAATTCATATATTTCTGATTTACTTGTGTTTGCAGATACAAAGGCATCATGACCTGCAGCAGTATGCGGTAGCAGGATGCAGCACCTGCCAAAAGTAACAAGAGATAATTAAAGATAATCACGTCAGCAAACTCCACAGGCTAAATATGACTAAATATTAAATGCATACGTCAAATCAAGAACTTTGAGCTTTGAGGTGTTACGAAAACGATCCACACCCACACAAGGGCAGATCAGACAGCGTTTGAATTTTATGTAAGTGTGTTTAATTATCATAGACGTCAAAGGGTTAAGAATCGTTCTACCGATGATTATGGAAGATGTGAATGAAGGGTTGTTCGTAAAGTAGGTGTCGTAATATTAAAATGATATAGGGAATAGTTCAAATTGAAATTTGTTAATTTAAGACAAAAAACAATTGAAGGTTAGTGCCTAATCGTCACCTTCGTACCAAACCAACTCAAATGTAATGTCAGTCTAACAGAGTGTAGTTTTTTGTTTTTATTGCAACCGGTTTAGACACTTTTAACTGTGTAAACTTTCAACATTGTTACTATTTTGAATTTATTAGACTATCATGTATACATCTTCCAACATGTAAAAAGTTCAGTGTGTATATTTGTTGATGTTCCCCGATGGTCCTGAAGTCCTGAAACCCCAGACAACTGTTTGTCAACTATTGTTGTTGTGAACCGACTACTGTGGACAACCATATTTGTTTTTAGATTATTGAGGCCTTTCATGATTGACTGTTGAGGTTGTGTTTTGTGTTGTTTGAAAACTGAATCATTTACGGAAATAAGAACTAGAAGTGAATATATGATGATAATAGTATGCAGTAATAGACTGTAAAATCAAAGTGTACTTACTTACTATTAAGGAAACGAATGTTTTGAATATTTTGTATTGGCAGTTGAGAGTTGAGGTAGCCGTATCACGCAGTACTTGTTGTATGTACAGTCAACTCAATTCAATGCAGATCAATGTCAATAATTGAACTAATGCAAAATCTTTAATACAGCGTTTGTAATCGCATTGCTAAATGTAAATATGGTGAATTAGTGTAATGTAAAGTATTCATTGAATGATAGATGATACGTGTACACAAAAATGTAATGTAATGTAACAACAACATTTACTGGAAAAGGACTTGCTTAGTTTACATTTAAATAATATTATTATGTTCATTTGAATTCATACATCAAATATTAGACATTAATGCATGCATTCAGTCATTCTGTCAATGCATATGTGTTGTGTTCTGATAGCCGACTTTATGAATTCTTGCCAATTCTATGATTGTGTATAGTACTTACCGTTATTTGAAATAAGAAGGGAGAGTGATAAGTTAGAAGTATGAATTTTAGGCAAATTCACAGACATTTCAGAAGAACTAATACAAACAAAAGTAAAAACGTTATACAGTACATCTGTGTGTATCCGCATTGTGTGATTTCAATGGAAGATAGTCCGAATCGAAAATAAATGGCAGAGCTTAAAGCAGAAAGATAACTACCAATATCAATCTACCATCACATTGGCCGTAGCAGTCACAAATAATTCACGACTGACTGGCACAGACTATTGTCATTCACCATTTGTTTTGTACATCGGAAGCTGAAATCGTCAATTACATGAACGTTCGTTAAGTGTCTGGAACTGGATTAGATGACCAGGAACAAGGAATTGGAGTCGCGAGGATTTACTTTGATTACATATTGATACTGTTTAGTTATTTGCTGATAAAGATAAAATAATAATGTGCAAGTTGTGTCTAAAAACAGTCCAGAGTTGACAGTCAGTGAGATTACATACACTTATCCCGAATATTCGTTAGTCATCACTATCACAAAAAAATTTTCAAGTTGCCTTGCAAGTCCGGAAACGTATCAACTGAAAGTTATGAACTGACGAGTGACAAGAGCATGTAAAGAGACCAAGAAACTGAAACAAACAAATTAATACGGATTCCATAGAAGGGCTTTAGATTACCGGTTCAAAAAACAACAACTTCGATTTTACGCGAGAAGCTACCAGACCAGCAGTTACATATTTAAATATATTACTCGACACGATCAAATACATCATGAGATCGTGACAGTTCAGACAAGAGTAATGCAAGTAAAGGTAAGAGTCCAACGTTTTCTCTTATTTGTCGTATGATATATATATATGCAATTGTGTACTGTACGATTGTGCATGACTTAATTGGCTTATCACAACTCATCAGTAGTATCAGAATTTTGGCAGGTAAGTAAATCCATGGGAATAGCAAATGCACATCCTCGGCTGATAAAAAATAAGAATAACTAAAGCTACTCCATACTCCACTCTGCGGGTACGTCAATCATGAATGACTATGACTATGACTCATGACACATGAATGAGTGACTTAAAAAGAATCAGTTAACCTAGCACTAGTTCAGATTCAGGATTCAGAACAGAAGCTTAAATAGTAGACAATTAAAATTGTTAAAGTAACCCTTTTCTAACCGATATGTCCGTCCAGGTACCGCAAGCTCTATAACTTTTGTAAAAAAAATAACTATAAATGCTATGTCTCAGAATTAACAGAATTTCTGACGTCTCCCTCTCATCTCCTATAGACCACTGAATTTTAGGAGGACCACCTCCTAAAATTGTGATCAGACACTCTTCATATGATTTCTTTCTCTCACCCAATTGATCTTTTAAAATACAACGGTTGTGTACCCCGGATTGTTTGTCGTATGCTAGGCCACCGCTGACCTCTTGACCCACACCTAAACATGTTAATGTTCCTCATAAAAACACAATATCTTCTTGTCCTTGTATCGGTAATTTTTATCGGTATCGGTAATAATAGTGTTACAGTATTAGTAATTAGTGCTAAGCTAACCAGTAACCAGTAAGTATGCCTAAGAGTTCTTAAAGTTCTTAAAAAATTATAAATATACATGTCGACTTGTCGACTGGTATTTATAGTATAGTCTGTGTATAAATATTGTGTATGTGTTAGTACAATAATTGGTAGTTTTAGTTTAATTAGATATATATATATGAGTCGTCGTCTCTTTGTCTCCTATCTCTGCGTTTCAAAGATTATTGTTATTTTTATAATCAGAGCATCTATTTGATTTGGCTGGCTTATTTACATCTTTCTTCTTATACTTGTTCTGTACCTTCATCAGCGCAATAATAATGTCAATCATCAAACAACTAGATTGCTTCTTTTACTTTATGCAAATATTATGTATCATGAGTTGATGATTACCACCAACCATTTACCAATCCATTATTGTTAGTTGAAAAATTTGAAAATTTTCTCGCTTTCAATTTATTGATTTTTGATTTATCAGTAGTGATTTGGAACCGGCAATCGTTCATAATGACGAATTGTTTATTAGTAATATTCATACTTGTTTGTCATACTTGTTTGTTTAATTTCATTTCTTATCACTTTACTTTGATTTGCATGGTAAATTAACTGCAAAAAGCATTTTTAATGTTTCAACTTGTAAAAGCGTAGTGTAAGATAACAGTAACAAATGTAACAATACTTAGTGGCATTTTTATGGACAAATTTCGAGTTAACGAGCAACAAACGTTGGTGAAAATGACGAGAGGAGACAATATTATAAACTTGATAAAGGCTTCATAAACAAAACTTTTTTTTACAGAAAATCGAATAGGATGGTCCGTAATAAAGAATAAAGCTTAATGAAATGATTTAAATATTAGATAGTATAGTAGGTATATTTACTGAGTTTTCCGTATTTTCTTTGAGAGCCACTTAAGTATTTGCGTCATGCAAATAACGAATTTAGTTATGCCCCGTTTTAATAATTTGGCTGTGCTGTTTTAATTTCAATTTTACTATTAATATACATTTATAAAGGAGCTAAGCTGTAGCATGGCGAGTTAGACCGTTAAAGAAGTTGAGCTCGAGGAATCCTTAACTGCAGACAGATTTCAGAATATTGATTGGATTTCATATCCTGGATAAAGTTTAAATTCAATAGAAGGCCAATTCGGTTCTGTGAAAACAGGATATTTCAAACATATTGATTCTGAGGAAAGTTGATTTTATGGGTGGTAAGAGGAACCATACCATTCTTGAAATAAAAAATGTTTTTGATAACATTTAATAATTAATGACAATCATAAGTTATTTGTTATTCGTTTCGCGAATTATGTTTCAATTGTAAACCTCAAGGCTCTATTTTTCCTATATAAACATTGGTCTTCATAAGTTCAATAAGACTGAATTTGAATCTAAAGAATACCTTAGATTTTAATTTCATCAGACCACATACATAATGGCTGCCACAGGACAGGACTCAAGAAGAAGTAATTATTTTGTTTGCGGTATCATCAGCTTGAAGCTCACTACCCTGATCTTAACGTTGATATTCTAACCGGAAATATTAACTTTTTAATTTTAATATGACTTACACTGTTACATTTTAAAAATCATAATACAGTTGATTTGGTTAGTTTACATTTTCCTGTGAGAAGATAATGCAATATGAAGTTTTTTGGTATGCACCTGGCCTGGGTGTCAATGTTAATAGTGGCTTCGTGACCGATGACCGACCGCTAGGTTAGCTCGTCAGTCTCTTGCCACTTGCAATGTGAAATCAGTAAAAAAGAGATGCATTTGAAAATAATTGTTTAGCCATTTAGTTAAGGCACAGTACAACGCAACGTAAGAAAGGACTAATCTGAAGTTTTAAAGAATCATTATACGCTACATATATCTTCAGGTCATAGAATAAAATGTAATGTAATTGTAAACCTGTGGCGAAATACATGACATTCGAAGAAAACTTTGAAGATAGTTGATCATATGTTATATGTGTTATGGTTATGGCTGTTGTTGAGTTGAGAACATGTCCGAACCCTCCGAACTGTTAAACCAGTTTCATACCCTTATTATCGCTATTAATAATTAGGAAGTAAACTATGGAGAAGTAATTAAAACAGCTGCTGGAGAGCGTAGATAAACGAAAAATGGCCAGATTCTTATATAAAGCAAAAAATAGAGAAATGTTAATCTCATTGAAGAAATCATGTAATAGGTATACGGGAAATATTAATATACTATGACGGGCAGGCAGTGGGTATGCTTGGTTAGTAAAACTGGGTAAATAGTAAATAGCGCTACCCGACTTGGCAAATTCTTTCCTAACTTATGTATACGTAAGCCAGCATAATACGGCAAATGATGAAAAGAATTCAGTATTGTAATAGGATGAAAGCTCGGAACTTTTCTGTTTTGGCAGAGTACGTCAACGTATGTTATTATGAACTTACCGTAAAATTCGAGTTAGAACCCCCGGAGGAGTTAATATTTCATGCCTCCAAAAAAGGAGGACTGAATTCCGGGGAGGGGATTTAATGTTTCAAATCGTAATTTTTTTTAAATTTATTTAAAAAGCCCAAATTTTTTATTCATAAAAATAAACAAATTACCTAACTCATTACATTACCACCCTGTCTGTAAGATGTTTCCCCAATCACCATGTTATATTGGCCAGTTTATGAATATATGTATGACGTTTTGCTTAAAAACCTTTATTTCAACATACATTTCCCCGTAATAATTTGCAATTCGCATGAAAATCACCTTTAAATAAAATGATTGTAAAAGAAAGCATTAGCACCGTTATATACATATTTTTGCAGGGGGGGGCTTATTCCTGGGGGACGTTAATATTTAAAACATCGATCGTACCGGGGCGATTAAGTTATTCTGGGGGGGGGGGTTCTAATTCGTACAATACGATAATATACAATACATATATTATTTATTTATACCTATGCATACATAGGTAAATTATACTATACAGTACACAAGTAAACCAGTACCATCCGAATCAGAGTACCAGATACCACGAAGATAGAATTTGTTGTGAAAAGATAGAGATATAAGTGCATGCCAATGAATGAGAAAATCTCGGTGAAAACTGATAGTTTTTTGAGAAGACTGCAACCAAGTTAGATTATTGGCAAGTGGCAAAATGGCATGTGGAACAGGGTGTAGGGGGGCTTCGGTTTTCAGTGCATTTGGCTAGATCTTCATGTGAATGGAATGTTATTAGGATTAGCACTAAAAAGTTACATGTTTGTGGGCTTCGAATTAAAATTAACTACAATGTAAGTAAATGCACTGAGACAGCAAATGTAGCAAACCAGGTAGAATTAAACTTATAAACTGCTGTTAGTGCTGTATGTTGTGATAACTTTTAAGAATAGTTTAAGCCTGAACAAACCTTTGAAGCTTAATAAGTAAACCCTGCGTCTCAGCGATCTTTTAATTCGGGCATCGGTCTACTTGAAAGTTTAATCTTGTATCATAGGATTGGATTTTTGGATTTGAAGTTCGCTTGAAGATATTAAATATATGGACAAAACTGTCAATAGTTTCTATAGGCATAGTGGGCACTACTGGTCAAAAGCAGAAAGTTGAGGGTGGATTTTGATTTGAGTCATAGTTATAGAGGAGGGGGCGTTTATCATTTTACATGTTGGCAGTCTTGGCACTTACAGATCTTGTGTTTCAGAGAGAATTGTTGAACTTATTATTAATACGATAATGTAGAGCAATTATAATAATAGTATCCAATAATACAGATCGTCTTAATTAAAAACAAAATGTTAATGGGGAAGAATTTCGCATATAGACAAAATAGACACATGCTATTATAGGCCGAAGAAACAGGATCAGTGCATTTAATTTAATACCAAATACCAAACAAAAAAACCTGGCGTGTTTATTCATTTTCATACTCAACTCCAGTGTCAGCCCTTGAAATTGCTGGAATTCAGATCAATGGACGACCTGTACTTTTAATTCATTTGGTAAAAGTACGAATACATTCATAGCCATGGTATTTGGTAGACTACTGGTAGCAGCCAATGAATACTCCTGGATCCTGAGTTTGATAGTGAAAACAGGAGACTAAATCTGTTATAAAAAATTCTTCTCAACGGTGGTACTACTGGAGTCCAGAATGAACTAACTGCGAAAGAAAACGGCTAGGCGTATATACATAAGTATAAGTGTAGAACTGGAGTGGGGGTTCTATTTCCTCGCATTCAAGTGAGTGAAATAGTAATTCATGAAAATGCAATCGTGAGTGAGGAAAGTGAAGATAGACCCACGACCGTCCCTTGTGCAGAGAGAAGGGAAAGCGAAGTTAGTATAATCGAGTGTAATAAAATACCAGGGGATAGAAAAAAACGAGCTACCCGGAGTAACCCTCTTACCCGGGGAAGTAGAAGGAGTTACTCATTCTTTCTTTAGTTCATGTTGTGTAAAAACTTATTAGTGTCTGTTTCGGGTAGTAATACTAGACTAGGGTGTTACTGCAACTGCATGCACTACTGGTGGTAGATAAAGTCGACAGTAGTAGTTGTGTCGGAGTCGGTCCGCTTTCACTTGCTTTTTCCACTCTTTCTATCTCTGTTGAAGGAAAGCCATGACTGTTGTGTTGTAGAGTGAGAGGAAAGGAAAGGGAGGAAAAGTATTGAGTAGCGCTGGTAGTTTCTCTCTTCCTTCTCTCTCTCTCTTTCAGTCCCCTTGCAACACCCATGTTGGAATGGGAGAAGTTGGAAGTCGTTGGTAGTGGTGCTCAAAATGTGTGAATTCCATCTTCACCCTCA
This sequence comes from Isotoma decorata, assembly GCA_034698605.1. Lineage (NCBI taxonomy): Eukaryota > Metazoa > Arthropoda > Collembola > Entomobryomorpha > Isotomidae > Isotoma > Isotoma decorata. The sequence continues at coordinate 4,043 of JAQGBU010001658.1, read as the reverse complement.
ATCGATTTCTAACGTTATAACCGTCAACATTGATTTTGTATTGTAAAAAATATCTCCCCAGTCCGTATTCAGTAGTCAGTGGTGGGGTGGAAGTCGTGGAAGGATATTAGTACTTTCAATTTTACATTCAAGAAAAAATCAGTACTGATAAATCCAAAATTTTTTAAAGTAATCCATCCAGAACCAGTATTAATTATTTTAATATTTCTAGTCCGTTTTTATAGTCAGTCAGTCACTAAATTTATCCTGTACAAGTTTAAAAGATATGATCTAAGTCACAATCTCAGCAGAAGTAATAATAATATCTGATTTGACTGATACAGTAAATTTAGAATTATTCAGCAATAAGTTTTACAGCAATAACACGTCAAGTGCCGGCTTCCGTTAAGAAAGCGAGAGAAAGTTGTATTTATTTGCATAGTACTATTTTGCCTTTTCTATGCTGTCAGTGGTGATCGGTGATATATTCAGGGAAAATAAATGGTTAGGGTTAGCGTTGTTGTTCTAGTTAATTGTAGTGGATGTATCGTGTACTGACTTACGTAAATATTTTCACGAAAAAATTTAAAAATCTAAATATTGAGATTAAGAGGACTACAATTTTGAATTTGTTGTGGCTTGTGGATGCGGGTGAAATAAGTGTGTACTGACTTAAACGCAAAAGTTTTGGTTTATTCTTTATATGATGTCTGCTGTCGCTATGATGAATGAGTCGTAAAGACCGGAAAGTAAAAAACTTCCAGTGCAAATGGTTGTGGTAATAAATAATGGACCGATTAGTGGCACATGCTACCAGCATCAACAGCAGATACACAATCCATCTCGCACATTGTTGAGTAGTTCCGGGGCATGTCTGCATCCTTTTAGTGGTAACAACGGAGGGGGCAGTCCTGCTTTCCCCAATTCACCGACCACAACGCTGTGTTGTTTTCAGTGCTGCCGTCCGCTCACTGTTCATTTTGGAGTAGGACTCCTTGGATGTTCTCCATATCGTCAACATCAGCAGCCCTCACCAAATAATGCATCTTCATCGTACTTTGCATGTATTCCGTGTGGTCGATGGTTTGATAGCGTTTCTTCTCGCCAAAATAATTGGCTTGGACCGTCCTTGTTGTATTGGAACAATCAGCTTTTACTTAGGTACTTACTTACAAACAATATAACTAGCCGTAATGGTAACAAAAAACTATTTTGGTCGTTGCGACGTTAAAAATAGATTGAAATGATGACTAATAATTTCTGCTGAAAATGGATAGCAAACTATTGATAACTAACAAAAGTAGTAAATGGAAAGTAAAATTAGTAAAGATGTATTAGTAAGTTAGTAAAATTGGAAGTAAATTTTATGTAGAAAAGAAAGATAACCCATAGGTAGACGTTGTTATATACGTTTTAATTTAATAGTACAGAACCCCCCCTCCCCCATCCCGGAATTAAGCCTCACCTTCTCTACCATCCTTCGAATGAATAAGTTATAATAAATGTCACGATATCTGCTATACTGGTCAAAAATTTGCTTTGGCGTTAGGGATTTGAGAACTGGGGAAATAAGGAATCCCCTTAAAACTCTAACCAAAAACAGAATTGGTTTTTGAGTCTTACTTATGCGGTTTCAAACTGCGGTATACTTTTTGCCGTTTTTCTATCCCTTTTGCTGCGTTTAACCTAAACAAAGTTATTGAAATTTTAAATTAGCATTATAGCAGCCCAACAGAGATCCCTGTTGTTGAGGTGGTATGAGTATGAGTAATAAGCGTCCATAGGGTTCTAAAACGGGGAAATACAGTAATTATCATCAAATCATCATGTATTCTACTTTAAAGTTACTATAAGACTATAACATAACTAATAAGACTTACAAGTTACAACGAAAGGAGTCCTCTACAAACCCTTTTACCGCACGAGATGCATGTTATGTGAGTGCATATGAGAATCTTTCGCTTCTTATCTTCAGTTTTTAATGTAGTATAGTCTATCCTATATCATGGCGTAGCTGTGATGAGGTGTGTTATTTATTGGCATTAAAAATTAAAATTACTCAATTCTATCTATTAAGGGTGTTCTTGAAAGCAGTGAATTTTCATTGTAAATAATGACCATGTAAAGAGATATTGTTTTCATTGCTAGCTTATTTTCATAAGGTTTATCATTTTCTTAAGGCTTCTTCTATTGTATTGTAAGTTAGTCATTAAAAGGCTTGACTCTTCACTATGACTATAATGTAAAAAATATGGCATGTTTTCGTAGATGTTGCTGATTGTTTTATTTCTATTATATCTGCGTACTTGAATGCAACGGTTTTGAAGAGTTAAAGAGTGCATGTGAACTTGAAAAAGTTGAGGTTTGTTTCAGGAAAAGGATTTAGTGAGTTAGATTGATAATAATATGAAAATACTATAAACAAAACACTTGATTATGCGACATGATTATTATGTATATACCTGTCCACTTGCTTTTGGGTCAAGATCATCATTTAGACGTAATCTATTCGTGTGTAGTATGGAAATGATAATTATAATAGATTAAATTAGGTATTGTATGTGAGTGTGTGTGAATTTGTGAATGTGGAATGCAAATATTACGTTGTGGAATGGCTAATGATGATGAGGTGGTAGTGGATGTACTCGCCGTATGCATTTAAGAGGGAAGGGGGAGATTAAGTGAACGCTTATTATAGTTAGGTGCGCTGAATGAAGGGAATGAAGATAACGAGTAAGAAAGTGAGACGAGGTAGGTGTATGATTGGCATTGTTTGTTAAGTATAAGCAACCTTGACCCATTGACCACTTCCCTTCTTAAAAGCACAAAGACAAACCTGAAGTTGTGTAACGAAATTATAGTAGAACGGATGAAAGATTCATGTTTCAGTTTTTACTTCATTGAAGTCAATGTCAAGGCCATCTCTATATCCTCTCTTCTCTTATGTCTTAGTTTTATTGTATCTTCCTATCAGCTATCCTTACTCCCTCACTGGCTGTGCCTACATTGACAATTAAATTACATTAGTTTTTTCAACTCATACTTTGAAGTCTCAAGCGTTTTCGATTTCAGCCAGGTTTAAACTGCATAAATCAGCAGTTTTGGGTGTCGCTTTTGTTACCAATATTAAGTTCTGTTCTGGTGTGTTCAGTGGTTGAAGGTCTAATCTGAGATGACTTTAAAACCTCGTCGATTTCACTCAAGGGACGGGAAATATTACTTACTTGAGAAATGTGATTATTTAAAGAAGCCAAGATGATCACAAAAATCACGAACTAGAAATAACAGGTCGGCTTTTGCCTATTTGAACGAGAATCATGAATTCATGAATCATATAATCGTAGTTCACATAATGTACCTATGCAAAACTTAGCAACTGCAACGCTGTACGTTTAAATTAATTTTGCAATACATCTAATTTGACTAATATCAAGTTTTCCTGTGCTATCGTATAAAGTTTGTAAGTACTCATTTTTTTGTGTTACACCTTTTCTTTATTTTTTTCTCTCGTTTTGTGGCAGGAAAGAGTTGAGGTACAGTGAAGGGCAATCAAAATAATAATGCTAAAAAAAGATTAGAACAATGAAGTCTGTGCTTGTAATGCTGCAATATTGGTTGTTGCAATGTTGGCTAAATGCTTAGCAATGAAAAATTTGACCTTGCAAGTAGTTCAGTTCATCACACTCATCATCCATTCCAGTTCTTCAGGACGCTTTCTGTATGTCTGTGGATTATTCTATGTTAGATAGATAACTAATAGTTTTATATGCTAATAAAACTGCAATTCGCAATATTCGCATATGGAAGGATGCACGTGGTTGTTGAATAGTCAGTCAGTCAATTAGTTCGATGAGGTAAGAAATAAATTGCCGGAAAAAGTTTTAGATTTTTTCTTAGTAAATCTAACTTGTATATAATTACCTCATTGGGCCTGACTGAGGTATTTAGAAATTACAAGAACTGGTGATAATTTGGTTTTGGCCATTTACAAGTCATCTCATCTCCTTTGTTAAAAATTAGTGAGAGGACTTCGCTATCACCAAGCTCGCTTGCCAAATGCCAAT